>JAOXYM010000003.1:28537213-28549924 GCA_028567055.1 Leptatherina wallacei | reverse complement strand
TAAATAAATAAATAAATAAATAAATAAATAAATAAATAAATAAATAAATAAATAAATAAATAAATAAATAAATAATGTTTGATATTTATAGAATATAATGACATAAAATGTGGAGTTATAGATTCATACATTTAAATTAACCAATGCTGCCCTGATTATGTTTCAATCTTCAGGAGTTGACGTTTTTTTTAAAGCACTAAATTACACAAAAACAAAACCAATCCAATGTCTAATAATACCATTTTTTAAACTTCATAATCTTATATTTTCTGTTGTTTCTTCATCATGTTACATCATGTTTAGTATTGAAAAGTGTGATTAAGAATTTAAAGCTCAACTCTCTCATGTATTCATCTAAAAACCAAATTATGATAAAGAGCATCTTTGCCAACACAAAAAATGCAAGCTGTTATAACTTGTCTGACAAATTGCCAGTGTTTTTCTCCCTCCCCCATAACTTTAAGGTGCTTACTGCCAGATGAGATCCAACCCCTGCCCTGCTGCAGGATTAAAACTGACCTATCACTTCTATAGATACACATCTGGCAAGCACATCTAATCTTTCTCTTTTCCTGGCTTACCTGTCCTGCAGCACTCTTGTGAAATGTGATGGAAATGAATGTGGTGGGAGATTGTGGACTGGCTGAGTTTGGGGTACTCTGTGCATGTTTCACATGTGTTTCTTTGTTTAAACACAAGGCCATCAGATGATGCCATCTTTGTAATTTTTTTTATTAATCTCCCTTTAGATAGGGGTTTTGTTCTCAGAGTGGCTTGTGAATTACATTAAGCCTCGTTTTGTTATATTAATCTAATCTTTTTGACACAAACTTATGTAACATCCTCCCCACATTATTCTGAGATTCTTTTCATAGTTGTATTGAACTGTTTGACCACGAATAAACCACAACCAGCTGACATTCATATCCTGCTACGGTTGTGCTGCCCCTGTTTTACCTTGGAGGGGGTGTAATGGTGATGATCACTGTGCCTCCATTAATATTTTATAACTGACAACACAAATCAGACTTTCCAGCTTAGCAATGAGGGAAAAATTACTGTATCATATTAGAAAAATGTTATAAAAGCTTAATTAACCTCTATATCTACATTTTTTTATGTTTAGCTTTGACATTTTAATATTTACACTCACTTTAATGCCCACTGCTTTTATGCCAGTAGTGGACCTTCATGATGCAAATCTAATTACAAAAAAGCATTTTTATTCTTTAAACGTCAGTGTTGCACAACGTGCTGATGGAAAAGATCAGATGCGAGCAACAGTTTTCTCAAAAGGTCACATATGCAGTTGAATTTTATATAGTCCAGATGGATATATTTGGCTTCTCCTGCCATGTTTGCTTGGGAGACTTACAAAAATCCTGGTGATTATAAATCCTTCTTTGGCTATTGCTACCATGAAAAAAAGCCTGTCTGGAATCAAGGCAGTTCATGGAGAAAATTGAGTTATATCCACCTCTAAGGTTGGTAAAAACGTCTCTGAGAAGAATTCTTTGAACATGCAGCATCACCTGCCAGCAGGTCCTCACTGCAATGTTTAGAACAACACAAGAATGTAATATCATTATTGGGACACACAAAGTACACTATAACAAAAAAAGAGTATTTGATAAACAATAAAAATCAATAATATATATTTAAAAAATGCTTTTTCCTTTTTCCTATAACATGAGTATTGTGTCTGATGTGTGTGTGCTGGAGTAAAGGGGCGGGGAGTCTCAGGGATCACCAGAAAAGAATACCCTTTGTTCAGATTATAAGCACCAATACAACATGAAAATCACACATGCACCAATGGCTGCTTTCCATATTTGAGATAGCCTGATTTTACTTAGAACAAAACCTGATTTAATTTTCATTGCATTATTTCAAATCAAGAAAGATTTCTTGTGTAGACGTTAAAAGCCACAAAGAAAAAAAACCCACAAATGTACAAGGAAACCAGATGATGTTATTCCATTTCATCGAGGCAAACATTGTTACAAAACATCTGTGCTACAGAGAAGTTTAATTCAGACACACTCATCTCTAGTTGTCAAGAAAAACATGTTGGAAAGGAAGTCACGACTCATTTGGGCCTAAAACGTTTATAGAATGTAGACGTACAAGAAGCTCAACAAATGCAACACTTTCACAGATCTTTAGATACAGTGCAAAAATAAAACCATCAAATCCAGTAAATGTCTGGGGTTTGCTTTTACTGACAGTTGAGTAAATTGGGAAGCATCAAGAACATGAAGTTGCTTTCATATCTGACAAAGTCCACCCAACAGTCCTTGAGAAAATGCCTCGGTATTAGGCCTGCTTATCACAATAGCTTATTCACTGGGATATTATTCCCTCTGCTGGGGAATACAAGCATTAGCTTTAAGCCCTGCATGTGTATCAAATGTTCCAGGCCTTACACTGCAGACAGTAGAAATGTACCCAGCGTTTCACCTCCCCATATATATTCTATGACTGATTTATTGTTATTTTGAATACTGCAAATACTGCAACCTCAGTGAGATTTTGCATTTGGCTTGTGCTATTCGATATGTTTATGGAAATGAGTAGTATTACATCTCAACACAGTTATTTTAATAATGAAACTTGCATCTGCATTAAGAATATTAGAAACCTTCGGGTTGGTCTTGGCTGATGTAGGACATAGGAGTCCAACACAAATGGCAAAATCACAATACAACACAAGAGGAACAATTCTGTTGAACAAAAGTATGATACAGTTTAAGTAAATGACTTGTGTTAACATCATCCTCATACAATGCTGGGCTTAGGTTAGGACACCCCTTTACAACCTCCCCCGAAAAAATCTGAAAAACTAACAGTAAAAGTGCTTTGGCAACAATTCAAGTCTTTCATTTTCACCACAAATACAGGAGAGTAGAAGAAATTCTGTTGTATATCCTCACAATAATGTCAGCACTAATTGGATTTATGTCCAAAGTTTCACCAGAAACTAAAAAAAAAACAGACTTTTGCTCTTGTCTGTCGAGTTCGGCATGCTGCAATGTTTGCGAATGTGAACAGGCCACCATTTTTACCTGATCGCAAGTATTAGAGACAATCACAATTATTTCAACATGATCATTCAATGTGTCTATATTCATATATTCATGTATAACAAAAACTGGCTGATTATTTCCACACCACTTTCAATGGTTTTGTTGTCACATTGTGTTTTAGCTTGAATGAAAAAGAGGATCCCAATAACCTGGAGAAAGGCTTTTGTTGGTTCTGCCACAAATAGATTTGTTCAATTTAAAAGAAAAAAAGAAAATAATTTTATTTACCAAAACCCACAAGGTAAATATGAATGTGAATCTTGATTCTGTTGATTACTAATAAGTGGTTCTTTTTCTTTATAATGCATGAGTTCATTATTAAGCTTCTATTAGCCAAAATCAATTGCATAGCACAAATAAAAAGATAAACGCAGTTATTTGTCTGATAAACATTCATCAATATCAACTGATCATAATCACCATCTACAGCTGAAAAGCCCAAAGTGTTGCTCATATCCTCATTTTGTGTGGTCAACACACAGAGTTGTATCAACTCTGGCTCCTCATCTGGTTGAGGAGTTCTCCAACAAGCATGAGCACTTTCTACTTTAACAGCATCTATTTTATTTTATCTTTTAGGGGGACACCATAACATTTCAGACAGATTTTAACATTAATTTAAATGAGTTTGTGTGAATTAAAATGATTAAGATAACAAACAAATAGTCATGGATAATAATGTCATCTTTATATTGTTGAATTGATAAAGAAGTATGAGTATATGACGAAACACCTTTAGCAGTTTTATTTTTAGTCGCTGCTAACTGAAGACTGAAGTCCACGCCAATCTATTTTATGGTAAATTAAAAAAAAATTTAAAAATAGCATCACTAATTGATAATAGTGGCCTTTGAAATAAAATATTACCACTCAAGAGTTGCTTCAATCAAAAAAGAAAATACCAATTTCAACAAATCGTGTGACAAAATACCGTGAATAGTGTTTGAAAATGTGCTTGTGGCTAATTTTAGTGACGGGTAAAACTGATCTAGGGTATATCTGAATGGCCGTCTGTATCTGGTATGTCTTACATTTACGGAGTACAAAAACTACTTAAAACGACAGCAGGAAAAAATTCTGAAGAAACAAACAAACAAAAAAAAAAAAACGGATTATACTCTTTTGTTCTATTGTTTGGCTGCTCCCTAAAGCAATCAGACAGCCACGTATATCCATGCTCTAGAATGTGTACAATGTTTCTGTAGTGCAAGGCCATCTCTTCTCAGATCAGCATGAAAGGAAACAAACGGGCCACATATTCACACTCAACGGTCCTTACAGAATATTCTGTGACAGCAAAAACAAAAACTCTCCAGGGTGCCTAGAGGCTGTTCTCTGCTCTGCACCAGGTTTGTCCCCCACCCCCACCTCCTCAAAACCGCTTATTTGTGGGAGCCATAACTGGTACAAGGAAGCAATGTAAGAAGTTGCCCCGCTGCTGCTGTCGAGTCCTTCAACCAGCAGGGGTGTAACAAGAAGTGAAAAGCAGATGTTAATCAGCATGTGGGAGCAAAAGGAATGCCCAGGCCTCATGTCAGCCTTTCAGTGGGGAGAAATCTTATTCTAGAAGGTCCTATAAAGACACACAAACAAGATAATATAGTTAAAGGATTTACAAAAATTTCTATTAAAAAAATAGAGAAACGGAGTCTCACGCACCTGATCTGAATCTTCATTAAACTGTGCTTTCCCTGTCTCCATGTAGTGGGTGTCAACATCATCTACTCCTTCGATTTTGTTTGCTTCCACGTTTTCCCTCATCACAGAGTATCGGTGCACGAGGAACCTGATGAAAACAAAAGTGACCGTGAGAGAGAGAGAAAAAAGACGGGAAAGGTCGACGATGTGTAGAGGTGAAGGGGCGGCGAGATGGGGGAAGAAGTTCACTGACCGTCCGCCGCAGACGTATTTCTTTATCAGCCAGACACCTGCCACTGCACTCGTTAGGAGGATCGCTATGACAACCATCACTATGATGGCGGTGTTTGGAGAACTGTTTTCTGTCTGTGGTTTACAGAGAGAAAAATGCATGAAAATAAGAAGAAACACACTATTTAAAAAACATATTTTTGTCCCCCAACGATGACATAATAATTAGGAAAATGGGAATATTTGGGGTTGTGAGAATGTATGAACGTGTCAGCAAATGTTCGGAAATACTTTGGAGCTTCTCTACACATGACTACGCGTGTAGCACTCACATCAACAAAATAAGTCGTAACGTTTCCTGAAAATCTCCAGAGTTCTTTTTTTTTTTTTTAAAAACAGCTTGAGAATGAGCAGAACTGACCAGAGAATTGGGATGAAGGGCGTTGCTGGTGCACATCTTCCCCAAGTCAGTCTCTTTCCTGGATGGCTGAAAACCTCCATCACACTGGTTACCTGGGACCTTCCGGTAGCTTAAATGTGAGGACGGACAGACAAACAAAATGGGTGAGAGAAAATCAATCAAAGTGTAGAAAAGATAACACAGCTGATGGATAAAAGAAAGGATTCATGTCACTAAAACGATATATTTAAGAAGCAAGAGATGTAGAAATGGAAACATGTCAACCTGTTACGAAAACTTAGTACCATGGACATATGTGCATTGACAGGCTGCAGGATATACGTTTATGAAAATGGTTAAACAACTGTTTTCTGCTTTGTTACTCAGATAAAGACCTTGAGTGTGTGTATTAGAAGAAGATAGAAAGTCTGTGTGTGACATTACTGTCTGAAACTCCTCACCTGTCGGGTATTTTGTGTATTACTTATACATATATAAAGTATACACTTTATATCTCATGGTAGACTATGCAAATTTATTCTGGAATGTTTTGAGCAACATCCTCACCCACTGGTCTGGAGCTGTTCGATGGTCCCGTTTAAACAAAACTCCAAAGCACGGCCCTTCATCTCCTCCTGCACCACACACTCGGAGCTGTTCTCTGGCCGGTAGTACCCAAAGTCACTGTAAGACAGAGTGAGGTCAGCTGCATACGAATGCACTGCTGTGGAGAAATGTCTGGGCACCTTTGGGTAGAACTGAATGACTTTTAAAGTGAAGAGAAGTAATACCCTAGCCAAAAGGTGTTATAAATAAACCTAGCTTGAAATATCAGTGGCTTTATGCTTTAAAATTCCTTGTTTTTAGGAGTTTGGAAATAAAAAGACCTTACAATCTGACTTGATTTGATGACACTGTGACAGTTATTATGTACATTCCCGGAGCTGTTGTTGCCCAGGGATGAGAAAACGGACTTGAAAACTTTATCTTCCAGGACGCTGCGTCATGATGTCACACGCTAGCAACTGGATATCAACGCACTGGTCACTTTGAACGCGCACAGAGGCCGATTCATCAAAGAAACGCAACAGGACATTATCGGAGGAGGAGAGGAAAAGAAAGAGAGAAATCTACAGAGCCAGAGATAAAGACATCAGGTGGACTTTTACAGGCTGGAGAGAGCTCAGAGTACAGGTAGGATGCAGAGTTAGCCATCGATAGGAAGCAACTCACTTAGAAAATCTTCCAAAGTTCAATTGCTTCTTTAAAATGTTTATATACTTTTGATATAAATTTTCTAACATATCTTGCACAACATTCTTATTATAAACAAATAAGTGTCCGTGCAGGAAAATGACTTTTATTTCTCTGTGGGATTGTGAAACTCCACATGGCGACAATGTGATTTTAAAAAAAATCCATCCGATAAACAAAAGAAATGTATGTAAATGTAGTCTCGAGAAAAAAAAGAATGTCTTAACTACCAGGGAAAGTAAGGAACAAGGACATACCAGTGATAATCAGCCACTGTACAGGGACAGGGGGACAGCTTCTTGGTGGCCGCAAAGTCCCTCCCGTTCCAGCAGACCGAATCTTTCCTCAGACGTAAGAAGGTCTCTTTATAGCCCAGCACACAGCCGTTGTTAGATCCACTGGGGTCTGAAGAGTGAGCCAGCCACTCTACATAATCCCCGTCTCCGCCTGCACAAGAATGCATTCCCTGAGTAAAAGCAAAACTTGCACAAACACAGAGTAACCAAACATCGGCCATGTTCTCCCACATACTCACAGACTCTGGTGAGGAGCTTCCTGAAGTCGATTGTGATCACCACCCATTTACTGAAGTCATTCCTGTAGCCCCACAGGCTAACATTCATGGAGCGAGAGCCGGGCTCGCTGTCCATGCCGCTAAAGTGAAGCGGGTCATCGGTGAAGTTATACGTATGCCAGCACTGCCCTTCATCTGAAGAGAACCTGAGGGGAGTCGACACACTGCATAGGAAGAAGCCCACCTTTCAAAATATAATACATTCTCCTTTAAACAGGCTCACTTTATCTGGTTGATGGCCGAGTTGGTGGACTCCACAGCAACCAGCAGGCCTCCAGAGTCCAAGATAGCATAGTGATGGGGGCCTCTGAGGGCCAGCAACCAGGAGTAGCCCCCATCATCAGATATGTACACGTCAGGGGAGAGAACAGACTCCGCGTCTCCAACGCTGCCTGGAGAGAGGGAGGGAGATCGTGTCAACAAACATTCAGAAGAATGTCAACAAATACTTGTGCTGAAAGATCTTTGTGTTTCACCGTGAGCCAGGATGAGGCCCGCCGCATTGGGCTGAGAGAGAGGCAACATGGGGATGTTCATCCTCATGGTGGTGCCGTAGGACGCATGGATGTGAAGTCTGCACTGCAATGACAATAATGGTAACAGAGAAGCTCATATTCACAAATTCTATGGTTTCACACAGAAAAAAAGATTAAATATTGGATAAATATTAGCATTTGAGTGTCTTACTCTATTAGGTCTGTTGGTGTAGGTGTCCGTGTTACAGTGGCTGTTCTGTGGTCTGCGGAGCGTCTGCCAGTTAGCTCCTTGGTCATATGTGATCACTGTCTCCACCGCACCATCTGAGAAAAGATCACAGGGGACAGTCTATAGCATCCGAGCAGAGACATTATCATGTGAAGAAAATTATAAAGACCTTTATATGTAATTGTTTGTTCTAACCATCCAGACTAAATTTGCTGTTTGCCATGTTTACCTTTTTAATTACACAAAACCTTTAATGATAAGACCTATTTACCGTTCTCATGCCAAGACCAAAGTATGACTCCTACTGAATTTGTTCAAAGTTTCAAGTACTCATGGAAGAGAAAAAAGGTCGAGTCCTGACCGAATTTCGAACGAGCTTTTGGTGTCGCCACGCCTTCAGCTTGGAATTCATTACAATCTAAAATGAAAATGTCTGAATTCATTTCATCATGTTTTTGCTGACATCATTCATTCATTGCACTTTAAAATCTGTCAGTTGTATAAACTTACTAATGTATTGGTCGTTCATGTATGGTCTTTGTATTTTTAAATCTGTATTTTCTGACCTCTCGGCCAGGACTTGATCTCAATGGGATTTTTAACTGGTAAAATAAAGGTTTAAAAAAAAAAAATCAAAAGTTGTAAAACTCCATGAATATATATGTTAAGAAAACAGTTTCTTCAGTTTTTTTATACGTGTTCATGAACGCATCTAATTTATTCTTTTTTAATCTATATATCTATCTGATTTAATATTTGGATAACCATTTTATTCATTCAAATAATCTTATTTTATTAACTTAAGTTGGCTGAACTTTTATTAAACCAGAGGATAAGGGTCTTTAAATTTAACATCTCCTTTTCAAAAGTGGCTTGGCAGGAGCTGAGAGCAGCTATGTTTACAGCAACATATACACCATAAACTGGTTATAAAATTCACAATCATCAACAAAACGCAAAGCAAAACCGCTGAAAACTATAAACATCTAGAAGTAAAGAACAGGAGAAAGGGCATGAGGCAATTTAATAAGTCGCTGAAAGAATCATCAAATTCTAAATTTGCACACGAAGTTTTAAAAACAGAAATCTGAGCTGATGTGAGATTTGTTTGGGGTAAAAAATCATTGCCAGCATCTTCAAAATAACATAGTGTAAGATTTCAGGTTAGCTGTACATTTTAAACAAACATGTTGTCTTGTACAGATGTAGATTTTACAAAACAGAACAATGTGAATTTAGCATTTTTGTTGAATCTATACCTCTGGGTGCTAAATCTTTATTCCATGTTTGAGTTTCATGAAAAAAACGTGCACCCCAAAAACTTACAATAACAAGTAGTTTCTACTTTCCAAAACACCTGAGATGAAATGATCATTATTAGAGTCCAACCACGTCTTTGGTTGTATGGTGTTCTTTGAAAGAAGGTGTGAGTTATTGCTCAGTTTTTAGCTGATGTGACATCCACAAATGATAGCTTTAAGGTAAAATATAATGTTTTTGTAAATTTTCCAAATCAAGTGAATAAAAATGAGGATAATTAGATATTAAAAGGCGTAATTACCCACCTTCTGTGAGTGTGCTTGTCATGTAGACGCCTCTGAGTGAAGCAATGGTGGTGAAGTCTGTGTCGCTTCCTGTGATTGAGTAAAGATGACGCTCCAGAGACTTGGAGAACACAGTTCCTCTGTCATCTGACACATAGATGGTTCCAACTCCAGAGTCTGTGCCACATAGTACACACACATACACACACACAATGACATTTGGATTAAATGCTTACAGATTATTGGATCCCCACAGAAAAAAATCCATGGCAGCTTTAATGTTATTGTCTTCTTTTCTTTTTTAAAGATGGTTGCTCAGTAGTACTGTTGTTCCAATATCCAAACTGTTACTAGATCCCACCTCAGTCATCACTAACAGACACTACAGCTGACCTCCAGGATCATCCACGTGCATGAAGATCATGTCCTGATTGGCTGCGAGGATGGAGTAAAACTGCTGGTGGTTGACCGTAGGAAGCTGTGCCATGTTCCAGTTCTCACCTCCATCCACTGAGACATGGATCATACGCTCTGAACCCTAACACAAACACACACACAAGGCAGCACACTTGTTTGAATACACTGTGCTCTATCTGCACCATTTTAAACAGCTTATCAAACTTCATAGCTGAATTTAAACAACTTTTAACTGCAGCCTGAACAAGAGACTGGGATTCAGAGGGCAAGCGTGGAAAACCTACCCACCATTACTTCAGGTCAAACATAGATTTTGACTGCCTGCAAGCTGTGAAATGTCAGTGTCACACTGGCTGCTTGTGTGTGATAACAAGGAGGTAAGCCAGTGCTTAAGTTTCTTAAACCTGCATCAAATCTAGTGGCTGTCAGGGGGCTAATCCAGCGGGTGCAAAATCCAATCTGTTTGTGAGGAAGTTTGTGGGAAAATGACTCAGATTCTCACTTGACGTGTGGGCTCGGTTTTTAGGGTTAGTCTTAACAAAGAAAATGATGTAAATTTGTGATTCATGGTCCTATTTAGAGGGAGGCAGACGGTAGAGCAGCGGTCCTTAGGACGGGTATGCGTTATGATGGACAGGCTGCCATCCACAGGGAGTGTGTAGCTTTTAGGATTCTCGTGGTACTGCCTAAACAAAAACACGGCAATAGCCAAAAAGCCAAATCTGAGAAACAAAATGGGAATTTACAAAGAAATTGATTACTCTGAATGGTAATCCAGAGTGTGGATGCTTTGTTTAACATGTTTTGGATCTCATCTTGGTATTTTTTTTATGTTGAATAAAATTCAAATGGGCAACATGTATTTATACAGAATCTGAGAGCATGTAAACAATCTATGGTATCTTTTAAGTAAGCTGAACCTAATTTATATGTTGTAATGTGGCAAATATTTTAATTTACTCTAATTTATTTAAAGTAATTTAGAGTAAATTCAACTTTAGTAACATTCCACCGCTGTAACAAGATTCTTTTTGTGGCTGCGCTCCCATATAGAAGAAACCAAAATCATAAAAATGACTGGACATATTGTTTTATGAGCTTGTTTTGTTTTTAAAGGGGGAAAAAGGCTATTTAGTGGTTAAAAATGTCTCCATCAGATTCTCTAGTCTCTCTAGTCCAGCCATGCTGAACTAGCCTGTTCACAATGTGTGAACTGCTATTGCAGTGCCTTGTGATAGTATCCACACACTTTTTTATTTCATTTTGTTGCCTGAACTCTGTAAATAAACAGTTCTTTTGTAAACACTTTAATTGTGAAACACAAAAGAAACCTGTGCATGAAGAATCCAATTCTTTTTCAGCATTTACATTTACAAGTCTCTTAGGATAAGTCTCTATTAGTCTGGCTCATCTAGGATTTTGTCCCACTCCTACAGACAGAACTGCTCCAGTCTCCAGCTCCATCAAGTTCCTCTGGTGTGCAACCATCTTTAAGTCATTCCACAGATTCCCAGTCAGATTAAGGTCTGGAGCTTTCACTAGGCCATTCCAAAACACTTAAAATGTTTCCTCTGAAACCACTCGGGTGTCGTTTTAGCAGCATGTTTTGGGTCATTGTCATTCTACATAGTGAACCTCAGTTCCAGTCTCAGTCCTCTGGAAGACTTTTCCACAAGAATATGGTTGTATTCAGACATTCATATTCATTAGTTCAATTTCCCGTCATGATGTGGGGGATGAAAAACATCCCCCACATCATGATGCTGCCACCAACATACTTCATAGTGGGGATGATCAACGGGTAGATGAGAAGTAGGGAGTTTGTACCACATTCCAGGTTTCATTTTCAGCTTTCTTTCTCTTTTTTTTTTACGGGGGGTGGCACTTTTCCATGAAGCCCCATCAATATGAGGGGTAAAGCTTGAGTTGGTCTTATGGTTAGACATTCTAATCTGTGTTGTGGAGCTTTGCAACTAATCGCATTCATCATCTCTCTGATAATGTCCTTTTTGTTAGTATTTTTTGCCCTTTCTTGTCTTTTTAATGTTAAATAATGGTTTTAATGTTTTTCTAAGAGATATTCTGGCAGGCCTTTTTTTTGCCTCCCATTAGCCTGAATCTGGACTATGCCAAAACTTTTTCTCTGACCATGTGAAACTGATTACAAACAGATGCTCATTAACAACTCACTGATAATATACTACGCAGGTTTTATAAAGAAACTGTTATTTTTGGAGTTTGAGTGAAGTGACTCATTAAGTTTTAAGTTCACAAATGACAAAATAATTATTCAGATTGTAAAAATGAGGGTTAGAAAAAAAAGCTTCACACACTCACAGTAAAGACACACAAATACAGCAAGAATGCATGTACCACACACACACACACACACACCGTTCCTGTCATGATGGAAGCAAAGACATATTTTCCTCCCAGTACAAAGGAATAAACTCTGGTTGCAATGGTCTGGAAACTTCTGCCGTAGTCGACTGTCTTCCTTAATTCCAACATTCCTTTGTCATCTGACAGGAAAAAGAAAAATAGCACAACTTCATTTGAAATCTCTAATAATATACAGGTGATTTCCTTTTCTTATCGTGCTGACTTACTGCAGGATCCATTGTTGTTGGTGGTAAAAAAGATGCTGTTCTTTGGACCCCTGAAAAACAAAGATGTGAATTGAAGAAATAAGAATGAGGAGAAGATTCAAACATTCTCACATTCAAAAGTTTCCTGAGTTCAAATCTAAAAAAAGCACTGCCTCCAGCACTCCACGTCAGCACCCGTTTCCAACTGGACTCAGCAGTCTGACTAGCACTTAACCATGATGTCCCCTCTTGTTTGATTTCTTGCTTGTGTTGT
>JAOXYM010000003.1:28474464-28506305 GCA_028567055.1 Leptatherina wallacei | reverse complement strand
GATGGCGACGGTTGGAACCTCCCAATGAGCTTCTTTTCAGCTCTTCACAAACCTACGGGTAAGCCTCGTCCATATATATACAGTCATTGGTTCATGTGAACACAAAGAGGAATATGAGTATAGCAAAAGCCACGTGGTACCTGTGTGTTTATTTCCTGTGGGATAGTGTGCTGCTGGATCCAAGGATGGACCTCAGCCAGCTCCTTTCTCTGCACCTGGCTGAAACAGGGCTGCAGGGGCTGAAGTACACGAAGCTTCTCTTTGTCTTCTGCCAACACCTCACTTTGGTCTCTGGATAAACCAAGACGAGGTTACAAGACAAAGAGTTAAAAGATGTGGGAATAGTGAAGATATGGTGACCCAGAGATTAGTTTATATTTTAAGCGAGCTGGTTTTCTGATAACACTTTAATTTCTAACATCAAAGCAGGTGTTTTCCACCACAACTATCAAAAGTAAGTGATTTTCCCTTTTACAAATTAGGAGCAAGAAGTAAATAAGCAGCATGTATGTATACCTGGTGTGGATCTGGTATGTCATCATGACACAGTCAGGTGTGTGCTGGATCATACTCCACAGGGAGTTCTCCACCTGAGCGTCGAAGCTGTGTTGATGCTCTGCAGGTGCTTCCTGACTCTTCCGAGCTTTGCGTGATGTGTCTGATGAATCATTGCTGGCAAAGTATTTGCTGCTGTTGCTGCTGCCTGTAACCCAGGGAAAACTCTGCATCACTCACTTTTAATCCTAGCAAGTGTCGCTCTGCTGCCTTGTATTTGCCCCTTGGCTACAATGTTTAATTGAATTGCTTATTAATTTTCATTATGAAATAACATTTATATGAAGAATGCAGTTGGAAAATTAGAGTTATTACCTCACATGCTGTAGGGGACAGGGTGCAAGACGAGGTGATATCAAGCAAACTGTATCAACTAAAAGCACTATGACTGCAGCTCACGAGCTTGTTTCCTTTCTTACTAGTGTGTGAGGTGGAGGTTCCATTAGAGCCAGAGCCAGAGCCAGATCCCGATCCCAGCGATCCTCCAGACTCCCCTGATCCAGATCCTGAAGCATTGGAGCCAGTCCCTGACCTGGCATCCTCTTGCAGCAGCAGGTCAAGCAGCTCACTGGAAGTTGACTGGGCATCGTTGTTGCCAGAATCACTAGGGGTATCAACCTGACCAATGAAAAGTTTAGAAGTTAAAAATAAACTAACCTCTTATAATGTGAATACAGTAGCTATGTATGGGAAAACAATGTGAGGGCTGATAGGCAACAACAAACTCACCTCATTGATCTGTTTTTCATGGAGGCTTTCAGAGTGGTTGTGTCCAGTGCTGCTCTGTCCTTCACTTGGCTTGGGAAGTTCCTCCTGTAGCAGGTTAAGCTGCAGAGGAGAACTTGAGCGAGAGCTGGAGAATAAAGCCTGAGGCCCAGCTGCTTCTTCTTCCTCCCCTACAGATGAGCTAGCTCTTGGTGAGCAGAGAAGAATGCCGGGGGATGTCTGACTGTGGGGGCCAGGTTGAGCCTGAAACTGTGGCTGAGGGAAGGAGGCACTCCCAGGTGCATAGCCTGGCATGTTGATGGGGGCTTGGGGCACTACAGAGGGAATAGACGGTGGGTATATGGACGGGAAGCCTGGAGTGAAAGTTGGGAAATTGGGCAGGATGACCGCCATGACTGGAGCCATATATGGGTTAAAGCTCTGCACTGAGCCCACTGGCTGCACATTGGGAAAGTTTTGGATATTCTGCAGATTCTGAATGGGATCCATATGAACTGTTTGCATGCCTGGCTGGCTCTGACCGGATTGCATAATGTTAAAGTTGTAGCTGAGCTGGTCAGGAGGTTGCAACATCACAGGAGTTACTGCAGGCTGCTGTTCTGGTCTGGGCAGGTGCTCTGTGCCAGGTTTCCCCATGACAGGGAAGAATGGCACCTGGAGTGGGGACGTTTGACTGTAGGGTGCGCCCACCTGGGGCTGAGAGGACTCTGAAGATGGCCAGGAAGAACCAGGAACACGGTAAGGCTGGCCAGGTGGGGAAGCATAGCTGTCTGAGGAATCTTGGGGTTTAGGTCGCTTGTGTCTGGGCTTTCCTCTTCGAGAGCGATTCAAACCTCCAGCACTCAACGGACGATTGTAGTCTCCTGCAATGGGACAGACACAGATCACAGGATAAGTCTAAAGATGCAAAAATATTCCTTGAAGAACTGCATTCAGCATTTATTTAATCAATGA
This sequence comes from Leptatherina wallacei, assembly GCA_028567055.1. Lineage (NCBI taxonomy): Eukaryota > Metazoa > Chordata > Actinopteri > Atheriniformes > Atherinidae > Leptatherina > Leptatherina wallacei. Next base: position 28,504,070 of record JAOXYM010000003.1, on the reverse strand, counting down.
AAGAAAGAAAAAAAAAGAGTTTCTGCACAAATATGCACATACCTGGGTGATGGGAGTGAGCCATTGAGCTGTTGTCCAGCTGCAGATGGGACCTGTAAGGGCTCTGAAGGATTCGATGGCGGAAGCGATCCACATACTCTTGTTCCTCCTTCTGGGTGTGAGCTGACAGCACCTCCTTGGTGAGACCTAACAACATTCGCTCCTCTGTGGCGAGGCTTGGGGTTGGACGGACAGGAGTCGTAGCAGTATCAGCAGGCTCACTGCCCATTGGGGCATCCTCCAGGGCTGTAGCTTCTGTGACAAGATGGGGGGGGGGGCAATGCATTAATAAAGTAAACACTAAAGCTTTCTTCCCTGTATAAAACAAACAACAAAAACAAACAGTGTATAGCTTTGGAAAAGGCACAGAAATGAACTATATAGATAACCTACAGGTTACCAGAGATACATGTTCTTACTATATAGCCACTTACGTAAAATATAGGATCTAAAAAAAAAAAAGTAGAAAAAAAGCATCTGAGCAGCTCCCGTGATCTGATCACTGAAGCAAGTTTTGTTTTTATACCTGACTCAGGCTGTGGCACATGGACGATGGTGCTGCTGTATGAACACTGGCTAGTGACCGAGACAACGCTCATGGCCTTAGAGGACATGGGGATGTCTGTAAGAGGGGCCCCGACAACAGCTGCAGCTGTAGGGCCCACTGACACCTCACTGTCCAACACAACCACTGGAAAGTGAGGTGAAACATAGTTATAAGGGGCTTAAGTTCTTTTTTAACAAAACATTTGCTTTATAAGTAAATATTCTTACCGTTTGAACTGGCTGGAGCTGTATCAGTGGCAACTGCGGGCTTGTCATCTTCTGAGGTAGAGGAGGAGGAGGAAGAAGAGATGGCTAAAGAATGAGATTCACTCTTTCGCTTGAGGACTGGACCTGTACAGCTATCCAAATATCTGGAAAACACAACGGCCCCCAAACAAAGTCATGACAGGAAAACAAAGCCCGGGGCTGAGTGCATGGAAAAACATGGGTTTAGTTTTGCAGTTATGCTACCGCTACACACCTTATGATATTGTCCACACAGTTCATTTGCTGATAAGAGGGAATGTGTGTTTGCTTCTTGCCATCTTCATTTTCCCTGACCTGAGGTTTGGAAGCTGAGGGAGGTGTGGGTGCTGCATAAAGAAAGGTCCATTAAAGCAAATATTTATCATCTGCCAACTTAAAAACCCATTTCCCTCCTATTTGTTTTGTATTTGGTGTGTTGTTTCACCTGTGGCAGGTTTGACAGAACGAGAAATTTTCCGTTTGGGATCCAAATATGCCTGCTGACCCCACCTCTGCACTCTGTTTACATCTGCACAGATCTGCTCCAAGGTCATCTGCAAACAGACACACGCACATACACACAAACAATGTATCAGTGTCATTAACTTTGGCAGTAGTTAGATAATGTGCATCTGGCTGGCGGGTTTCACTGTGAGATCTCACCGACTCTCGGTGTGAATCCTCCCACAGGTTACCGTTGCTGTCGCTCGAAGAGGCGACACTGATGTAGTGCTCATGAGAGCCGTTACTTCCCAAACTACCGTACCCACTGGATCCATTGTTGTGGACCGGCTGTGGAGAAGAGATACAAAGAAGTGAAGCTACTGAGAACTCTAATTGACACATATAGAAAGGGAACATCAGATCACAGACTATGTATCAATCATAGGTAAAATCATGAGTCCTTTAACTTATTGTTTTCTAATCTATTATATATCAACAAACATTTGATCTCCTCTGAAACATGGCTAAACAAATGTGAGAGTAAAACTAATTGCACATATGCAGCTGCTTGACATTTTAATGCAATGCATAAATGAACATAAGAGGAGGATCTCACTGTTTTTATTTTTACACTAACTGTAGCTAGTATTTTTTGTATATCTTTAGTCAATGAAATACTCACCTGCAGCAAAAGCTTATAGATTTTTGCTTGGAGATCTTTAATTTCCTCATGAGTGATTGGAACATCATCCTTCATCCGAGCAGCAAACACATCCTCATTCAGAGGACTCCTACGGAAAATGACATCCGCACAGTGATTTAGTTACATAACTTTTCTAAAAATAAAAACCATTTACAGCTTTCACAGAATACAACAGAGACACTTAACAGGCAAATTTGTTTTCATGCGCTTCTCCCACTTACGTCCTGACTTTGTGCCGTCCGATGATGAAGGCCACCTTGCGACTCCAAGGGTTTATGAAGCTGGACCAGCTGGTGTCCAAAGTGATGTAGTCTCCATTCTGACAGCGCAGACGGACCGGAGAGTGCTCAAATGGAGGCTGGCCTGCACACTTCAAGACTATGTAAGACATGAAAAAATAAGAGAGAAAACATGGGATGTGAAAAGTGCAACCTTCTGTCATTCTAAATCTGTTCTAGGAGTGAACAGTTTTGAACATTGCGACTTCCAGCCTGAAGAGGCATTTGTAACGGTTAGCACTTAGCTTAGATAACCTGCAAATCTGTGAAGGCACCATCAGAGAGCAGGGCATCAGGGAAGACCTTCTACATTTCAGGAAGACAATGCCAAGCCACAATTTGCATGTAATACAATAATATAAGCATCCTGGTGCTGAACTGGTTTGCCTACATTCCAGTCCTGTTGCCCATTTTAAAAATATTTGAAGTACTATTTAAAATATGAAAGTACCACACTTCAGACTAGCTGAAAATCTACAACAAGCAGACATGGAGAAAAACTACAGAAATGTTTCTTCTCAGTTCCCAGTTTTAACAGTGTTGCTAAAATATGAAGCTATGCAAAACAGTAGTCACCATTCTGAAACATGAAGATGACATCAAATTAAACCCTTTTTATATTTTTCAGAATATTAAACTTCCAATATTTGGTGCTTATTTTTGTACTATTTTCAATTAAATATAAGATTTAAATTCATTGCTTTCTGAATTTAAAATACATTTTTTACACTTTCTCACCTGATATTCTATTAGGCAAGGCAAAGTTTATTTGTACAGCACATTTCATGTACAAGACAATTCAAAGTGCTTTACATAAAACATTAAAAGCATTACAGCGGGGGTACAGAGGTAATTCAAAATAAAAAAACAAGAGAAAGGGAGAAAAAAGGACATTAGATTAAAATACAGTCTAAAAATATGATCACGTTAAAAAGGAAACGGTGCAGATTTGAACTTTTAAATTATAAACTATTCCGATGCAGCAGAGAACAGGAGGGTCTTTAACCTGAATTTAAATAAACTGAGTGTTTCAGCTGATCTGAGGCTTTTGGGAGTTTGTTCCAGACATGTGAAGCTGAATGCAGCTTCTCTATGTCTGCTTCTGGGAACTGATAAAAGACTGGATCCAGATGGCCTGAAGGGTCTAGTAGGTTCATATTGGGTCAAGAGGACACTGATCCATTTTGGTCCTAAACTATTCAGAGCTTTATAAACCAGCAACATAACTTTAAATTCTATCCTGACGGACAGACGGCCAGTGCTAAGACCTCAGAGCTGGACTGATGTGGTCTACTTTCTTAGTCTTAGTGAGGACTCGAGAAGCAGAGTTCTGAATAAGCTGCAGTTGTCTAATTGATTTTTTTGGTAGACCTGTAAATACGCTGTTACAATAATCAAGCCGACTAAAGATGAAAGCATGGACTAGTTTTTTCCAGGTTTTGCTGAGACGTCAAATCTTTTTACCTTGATATATTCTTAAGGTAGTAGTTGGCTGACTTTGTGACTCCCTTAATGTGTTTTTCAAAATTTAGGTCTGAGTCCATCAATAAACTATTAAACAAACACTCACCTTTCCTGTGCATAGACAGCATGAGAGGACGGTCCTCCGGGTGAATGCAAGTCAGCAATGATGTGCCAATCAGGTCCTGAGGAAGGTATCCTAGCAAAGGCACAGCCCTGTGGGTAGTCATCATCAGATTAGTTTTGTCAGCCCACTCTCATGTTTAATCAAAGCATAATATAAATTCTGACTGTGCATATGTGCGCGTGAGTATCGACCTGTCATCAACTTCCAAGAAAACACAGCCAGGGGAGTGTGTTGTGGTGAAAATGCGCTTGTCCATGGGAATCCGAGGGGCTGCGTACAGAAAACACATAAAACACATAAGACACCAAGGTACATATGACTCCATTCCTCTGAATACTGTGGAGTCCATGGCATATACAAACATAGGTAGTGAATTAAGTTAAAATATGTATTTGTTCACAGTCAATAAAACTGGACTTTCAGATTAGTATGAGAAATTTTTGCCCATCTACACACAGAAATAAAAGTGGACACTTTTCACTTGACATAGTAGCTTGTGCTATGTGCAGTTCGCAGTGTTAATCATCGTACCCTCATATCCAGAAATGATGCGTTCAGCCAACGCCAGGCAACATGGCTCCTCTTCTTCCCCTTCCCCTTCCCCTTCCCCACTGCTCCCCGTTCCCTGCACCTTCAACAGGTAAGGTGTGACCCGGAATGGATTGTATCGCATCTCACCCTCACGATCCTTCCCGCCCCTAAAACATTTTCAGTTCCATTGTAATTACAGGTAAAAATCTGCTTTTATAAACTCATTTGGAAAAACTAAAATATGTTGTATTACACATAATCCTATCATCGTATTAATTTGCCTTATCAAAATGAGTCTTTTTTATCATATTCAAACTAAACACATATTACTATTTCAACCGAAAAGTAAATAGTGAAATAAAGTAAAAATACAGACCATTATGGAGGATGTTATTTCTGAATATTAGTAAAATACTGACCTGATTCTGCAGAAGAAGGATTTGACTTGGGCACTGTCGAACAGAACTCCAGCTGTAGAAGCAAAGAGTAGAGAGAGGTTTGTTATCCTCCTGCGCTCACATTTGGAGAACAAAGTAGTTCAATGGTTTAAAACTGAATTGAAATCTTGAGTGAAATAAAAAAACAAATCATTTTAAGAGAACTTTTCCATTTTGTGTTGTGCTACTTGGTCAGTTATTTTACATTCAGTTGCAAAATATGAGTAACATCAATGTAGTGTTATATGCAGTGGCATGCTCCACTGCCTCTCTGCTGGGGTGGCCCAAGGCTTGGCATTAGGACGCTTTTTCTTTGCAATATGCACCACCTCCTCGGGCCTGGTTATCCACTCTCATGCCTTCTCATCCCACTACTATGCAGATGATACCCAACTGTACCCATCATTCCAACCAGATGGCCCCACAGTTTCAGCAAGAATCTCGGCAAGACTCCATGACATATCTTTATGCATGAAGGAATGCCATCTTCAACTAAACCTCTCAAAGACTAAGCTAGTAATTCCAACCAAGACAACACAAAAATCCCCACTGCAACTACACATTTAACTCATTTTGAAAGGGAAAAAAACCCCTGGGTACGATGACTAGTTTTGCTTCTCTTACCATGTTCCATCTGCCTTTCAGTCACTTTACAACATTAAAAAATAAATAAATTTGGGCATATCTGACTCAATATGCACCCTGATACAGGCCATTGTTGTTTCTTGCCTTGACAACTGCAATCCTGTTCTAGTAGGCTCCTTAGCATGTACAGTGAAACTCCAACTGATGGTACAGACTGTAGCAGCCTATGACTACAGGGTCTGAAATCAGTCACACAAGCTTATCCTCCTCCTCAACCACTGTTTTACTTTCAAGAACACTAAATGTAAAATTAATTCTTAAAGAATGATTTTATTATAAAACAAACAAAGTGTTTTCACTTCATTTGAAAAGTTTGAATGTGTAACACATTAAAGGTGAGTTTAGTCTTTCTTGAAGGAATCTATAGTATATCTTCGTGTGCACACTTATTGGGTAAAACTGTTAGACAGCTACATTACAGAGACAGTTTTCCCAGCTCAGCTGTTTATTCTGGAATTAGGCTACAATAACTGCAACAAAAAAGTAATATAAAATAACTTCATAAGATTTCTACATTTTACTTTTTATCCAGTGACCAAAATAATCACAGGGCTTTTAGGTTACAGACAAAAATCTTCCATCCATAAACTTTGAGTTACCTACTGTTTTCATGATTAATTGTAGCTATAGCAATAGACACAGACTCTAAACTCCTTGTCAAAGAGCTACATTATCTTCTTTCACTGTAAATATCACGTTTAAAAAGTGCTCACAAGCTCTCAATAGGATTTAGTCATGTGAGAAAGGGGGCCAGTCATTCCTTATTCACCTTTAGGTCCATTGCTGGCTTATTGCAAGCAACAGACTTCATCATGTGAGTCTGCAATTACTTCAAGGTTTGATTCTTGAATTCTACTCCAAACGTACTCATCATTAATGATAGGACCCCACATAGAAAAACCTTTTCAAACCTCCTGCCACCTGTCCATCACTGACCCTACTCCATCTTTTACTCCATCAAAAGTGACTCTCATTTCATTCATCAATTAAAATAGTTTTTAAAATCTGCCATTGTGTATTTCTACATCCAATCCTGAATTGCGTGTTTACACTCTCTTTACCTTGCCCGTGTCTTTGACCAACTGATACCTTCTGAATACTTCAGGTAGGTTCCAGTTCTTAAGTATGGTCGTGGTTCATGTTTCATAGGTGTTTTACCATGATGCATTTTCTCCTTTAAACATACCAACACAGGCAAGAAAAAACAGTCCTTCCAAACTAAACAAAACTGAAGCTAGGAAACATCTTGAAATCCTACCTTTGTACGAGTTGCTCCACGGTGGCAAATGTGGCTGTGCCGTGTGTGAGTAGAAGACATTAACATCTTGGTGGAAGAGCAGCTCAACAAACTTCGCAGACTCCAGAAACTTCCTCTTGCAGCACATGATGCTGGGAGCCTGCTCCGACTCGTACAGCACACGGCCGCTCGACAGGGAGAAAACCACCACGAAGGAATCCTACACACAGACACAGAGAGAGACACACACGCGTGCACATGTAGAAAGACACGCACACAAGCAAACCAAGTCACAGACACACAAAAGTAGTATACACACATACACTCGCACACCCACTCGGGTTTGAGGTTGAAATAAATGTGCACGTGTGTTTGCTAGGGGTGTCACGATTCTCCAAATCCTCGATTCGATTTTATTTTTGATTTTAGAGCAGCCTCAAGCTCCGCTGCTGCGTCTCATTTATCTGCACTTGCGATGGTGTCATAAACTGCAGGTTAGCTAGTGGCGTTGACTACAATATGCTGCGTCTTCATGCGCTTTTACCTCTTTGCGCACCTCCATGATGTATGTAAACCTAACCTGCTAATTTTGTGATCTTGTGATTGAAACAATCACTTTTGTAGATGGGGGAGGGAAGCTAGTAGGGCGCGCACCAAAAAAAAAGGGGAATAAAAGGATCGTCGATCCTCTCTTTGATTTCGATGCTCGAGACTATAACGTAATTTTGATTGATTACGATAACAAATCAAAATCGTGACACCCCTAGTGTTTGCTGATGGAGCATTCAATAAGCATCAAACACAACAAATGTTCGGTGTCTAAAGCCTCTGAAATGTGATATGTATACAATATAGAGCGAGACAATAACAATTTCAGTAACTACGAGAAATGTATGCGCATGTGTGTGTGTGTGTGTGTGCGCATACCGTGTTTTTAAGTGTGTGTTCAGAGGTGACTCTCTCCAGCTCTTCCAGGGTGCAAACAGTGGCATCTCTCCTTTCTTCCTGTCCATTTCTCATTAGCAGTTTGTAGTATTCACTGTTGGCTACAGATGAGAACACACACATACAGCTTAGAAAAAAACTATAATAAATTTATATTACAGCTCAAAGAAAAATTAGTCTATTAAAAGATTGTTTTTTGTTTGGTATGCCAGATTACCTTGCACTTGCTTGACACAGTTGAGTGCGTAATGTAAGGCCTCCACAGTGCTGGCTTTGCTGCGGTTACGTTTGTCCGATGGAAGCCTCTTTTTCATCTCAGCCACTGTGGTCATCAACTCTTGGTGGGTCTGCCCTCTGCTCCCATCTGCATGCTCACTGCTAAACACAGTAAGACACCAAAAAAAATACAGATTTCTAGGTCAGACATTTAAAAAAAATAACACAAAAAACAAAGAAATTTCATTTTTACAGTACTTGAACTACAAGTTTTCAGTATTACCTGTTAAAAAGCATTACATTTCTGAGCAATGTGGTCAGAAAGCAAAACAAAGAAAAAGGATTTGGATCTTTTTGTTTGTTTAAAACTGGATGCCTCCAATACATTTCAACACAATCGCCATGAAAAACCATTTAAGACCAGTAGAAAACTAATTTTGTATCTCTGTATGTTTTGTAAATTCGGGTAGGACATATCAGATCAGACAGGTTGGGAGGTTGTATTTGTATAAAATGATGAAAGATAAAGTTATAACTCTAAGTGTCGGATAAATATTTGATGCTCATCCCAGTTAAATGATTGACCGCCATTTTCAACTTTGACCCACTGTACTTGGGGTGTAGCAACATGCAAAATCAACATTACAGATTTACTGACTTTCACTTTTATCTCTTAAATAATTAGTAATCTAGCTAAAGTGATTGGTCAATCAATTCATGCATTTGCTCTGTTAGATCATTTCAGAAAAAGGTATTACTTTGGTGAGTTCAATATAAGAAATGATAAAAATAAAAAAAAAGAAGGAAAAAAAAGCAGAGGCTATAGCAGGAAGATAAAAACACTGTAGTGGACAGACAGCTTTTGTACTTCCTTGTTACCTTAGAGTTGACATTTAGAGCCACTGCTGTGGTTGTTTTTGATGACACCCTGTGTCACAGGTCTGATCTGAACATATGCCAAGAGGCATGCATGCAAGCAAGTACCTCTTTGTAGAGACTGAGGTGGATCCTATGGCGCTACCAGGGCTATGATGGGCTGAGGAAGAAAGATCATGAGAGCTGCTGGTCATCTCCTCATCTTCCTGTCCCACTTCTCCCCTTGAAGATCCGCTTTCTTCTCCCCTGAGGCGCTCGGACTGTCCGTGTCCACCCTGGTGTCCCGAAAACACCCTCTCTTCCCCTCCACCTTCTGCTGTGGCTGACGGCAATGCAGGACCTTCCCCATTTGGACCACTGCCACCTCCTGGCGTCACCGGATTTTGGTCACACATTAATAGCATTTTATCCAGTTAAAGTTGAATATAAGGGTCTTCATATGTTCAACAGAGGAAATGGTTTCCATGTGGTGATGATAACTTGACATTCATCCAGTTAGAGCTCAATCTGAGATGTAATGGTCAGTCTTTAGCACTGCAAGATAAAGGGAAATAAAAACAGATCATAAGAAATAGGAACACAACAAAGTTCTCAAGACTAATGTCCAACATGAAAGAACTAGCAGCTGGTTGAGACCAGACAAATAATTTCTGAGTCAATTTGTTAGCTGTCACTGTGTCAAACAAGAATTAGATAATTAAAACCATTAAAATGTACAGTGGCTTGCAAAAGTATCCCCACATTGGCATTTTTCTTGTTTCTTTGTGAAACTTAATTAAATAAAGGAAAAAAAGAGAAAAACTTATATTTAAAAAATCTTTAGAAAAAAAGAAGGAAGAAAGAAAAGTAGGGTGTGCATATATATTCACTCCCTTTGCTTTCTGGTGCTAGCAATTATCCTCAGAAGTCACATAATTAGTTAAATTAATGTCCAACAGTGTTACATGATCTTAGTATACAACCTGTTCTAAAAAGCTTCAATGTCTGCAACATCACAAATCAAGAGGTACCACGCAATGAAGTCCAAGGAGCTCTCCAAACACATCTGGGACAACGTTGTGGGGAAGTATAAATCAGAGTTGGTTGTATAAGAATATCAAAAATCTCCAAATATCATGGAGCACCATTAAAGCCATTAATCTTGTTGGATTTCACATTCAGCCATCGTGTCTGTAATGTGCATGCCAGACTGTCCGGACAGACGCTGCACTTCCCCAATTTTGAGTTCTGTCTTTTAAAAGAAAAAAAAAAAATTTTGGACATCAATTCCGAAACATCTATGTCTGCATCTAAAAGATGCTCTAACAATTGCAAAAGGGCACACACATTCAAAAATGCAAGAGACAGATTTTTGCCAACACTCAAGTTGTGCCCAAAGGCAAATTGTCAGCTTGGCTTGTAAGAGGCCATAGAGAAAATAAATGAATATGATATACCGAACATCCCATAGCTGCATGAATCAATGGAGCATGAACTTCCCCATGTAAAAACCTAAATTTGGCCTTCTTCTAATGCCTTGAAAGACACAGGTGCTGCATCTCACTTCGATGTCACAGATTACATTAGACTTCAATCTTTATAGCAGTGAAAATATAACATTTTACCGAAAACAAATTAATAACATTTTAAAAACACAGTAACTGTTATAATCTAGAAAACACACTGATAAAATGACTGTAAAATAAGTAATTTGCAACAGAGGTAAGAGTTTTAACATCGCAGACGGCTTTCATTTAATATTTCTGGTTTCCAAGGGCTGACAAATACAAAGTTTTAGAGGAGAAATTTAAGTTTTCTGAAAAACCTCATATCATAAATGTTACCTGAATGAGTTCATGAAACAGTGCCATCATTAATGTAATTACACCCATATTTGTCCACTGCCTAGCACAGAAATTTAAAATTAAATTTCCTTAAACTTATTCCAGTTTGATGTGTGCAATGCAAGAGGGAAAGAAAATCATTGGAATATCCAAGCAAAAAAAAATTTCTGTGCAACAGGACTATGTTTTTAATTTCGTAAATGTGGACGAACACAATCTGCCTGGTTATGTAATGCTACTGGCGTGTCTGGTTAGCAAACAGACTCTGTGCTGTCTGACTCACTCCCATCAGCCACCATTTACACATATGGACAAATTTCATCCACCAATACTGCTAAGAGCAGCCGCAACTCTGGCAATCATTACACATTGCAAATAAAACATTGTTGCATAATGCCTCAAACTTATAAACAAATAAAGCAGCTCACATATAATGATTTGTGTAATGCTCCCAAAAAGGGTTTTAAACCAGGCCCAATGGTTGTTTCTGACGGACTCATAAGGAAAGTGCCTACTAACTCCCTCCTCCCAGTCTTTTCTCAATGACCTTACCATGAGTAATAATCTAACACAAACTGCAGCTGCAACTACATATAAATGGCGGTGAGGGAGGGAATGACACTGACAAGAAATACACTTTGACAAATACTGAGAGGCAAAAATCAAGAACCAGTGAAAATATTCTGCATCGTTCATCAGGTCGTAACCACAGAATTACATAACCAGTTTCCTCAGTTCCAAGTGTAGAAATTAGCAATGTCTTGATATGTTAGAACTGTACTGACACAACACACAAGTACTGTTGGGTACTTATGATGCCCTGCCTCTGCCTTAATTCTACAGTAAACAAACAGGCTTGAGCCAAATGGCTACTCTGTACTTTTCCACTCTTTAGAGAAGAACAAAATAGGGTGAGGAGACACGTTTTCATTTCTACTACAGCAAGCCTATAACATTCCATTTATGTCGAAAACATTTAGAAAACTTATCTTTTTAAGAGAATTTGAGTCAAATGAAAGGCACCTTTGGAGAATGCAGTTCATAAATGATTAACACTTTCATAGCGCCATACGACTTTATGGATCAACAAAGTACTTTTTGGTGTTTGTCCTTTTTTTAAAGTCAAAACATTTGCACACCTATGGTGGCAATTTAAGCTACCATACAAGGTGCTAGCCTGCTACTGAGTTCAGTTCCCAAGGTCACTATACCATGTGATGGGCCACGGATCAAACCCCTCTCCTCCACTTAAACCACAGCAGTCACAAGTTTGTGGCGCTGCTGAATTGTTTTGTACTGCACAGAGCTGATTTTATAATGCAGTATGTTCTAAGTTAACTAAATACATGGACAACATACACCTGAAAGTATGAAATGGTTAAAAAAACAAACAAACACTACATCGATCTAAAATGATCATTCATTTACACCAGTTTTGAAAAAGTGAAACGATGCAATCTGGTGCACTTCATGCGCTTCCAATTGTGTGTACCATTACTCCAAATCTGAGCAACGAGATAAAACAGTACATCTATTCTTTCATTTCACTTCTGGCCCTAGTTTGTTAGTATCACATGTGCTTGTAGACATGTGGATTAAACAGATCAATATTTACAATTGTGAAATATTGAGAAACACAAAAAAATGGGGACTGGCTATATATAAGCCACATACAAGGATTTCAGAAAGATGCTAAATAGAAGAAAAGAAAGGCACAAAAATGTTATGTCTGAACAAAGCATGTGTCAGAACCAACTTGGCTTTAGGGCAGTATGGCCCATAAAAGTAACAAAACAGTCTATTTCCAAGTATCACTACTTATCATAGTGTAACAATTATATATAACATCACAAATTAAAGCAACAAAGCAATATACTGGCTTCTTTTCTTAAGCTTGAAATTACAAATCAAATAGTTTATGTGATACTAATTTCCATCATAGCTCCCACAAACAAAATAGATTCATGCCACAAAGTCTTAGAAGAGACATGAAATGTATAAAACCAGTTGACGTCTGTCTCTTAGAAGCTTTTTTCCTTCAAATATTTGCAAAGTGTTCAAACCTCAATAATTATCTCACACTTAAATCTTATGATCAGAACCATCTTTGATAGAATGACAAAAAACACACACATTCCTTACATACTGTAGAAAAGCCCTGGAAGGATAGAGAAATTAAATACCCAAGCAAACAAAATTTGGTTATGAAATCATAATATTATATAATCATGGACTTAGCTATATAAATTACCATCACCCTCAGGTTATCTATTATTGATGAGGGAAAATACTTACTAAAAGGGGCTCAATAACTTCTTTCCATTAGTATATACTCTAAGGGTTGTGTTAGAGGCTTAAAGAATAGGATAGTAATACTGTAGGCACATATACAGCCAGAAAGGGAATATACGGCCGAACGCTCGTGTTGGTAATTTTCATCCACAAGAAAAGAGGGGAAAAAGGAGAAAACAAACATCCAGATTCCAGCCGCTTACAAACCGAACATAACCATTAAAAACAACCATGATAATGTTGATGGTTGACTAACCCCTCCCATATGAACCCACTGACCTGAATAGCCTCAGTAACCACTGCACGCTTCTGCACGTCGTCGAGACGTGCACGGCTACTAATCCCCCTCAACGTAAAGCAGTGCCATCATTCATCCGCCCAGCTACAAACTGAACCAACTATGCCATAATATAATGTAAATATAAAATGGTGCACCAGCTATACCGCAATATAATGTAAATCTAAAATTATGTTTCACCAATGCAACAATATAATGCAAATATAAAATTATGGCAAATAAAATCACAGATCCGCACCACGGTAAGGCCAGAAGGGCTTTTGTGAGCTTATTACTGTGTAACTTAAACGGATAACTGGTAGGCTGATGCATATAAGTGCTCTGTAATGATGTAATTTTAGGATTGCAGTTAAAGATCGGCCACAGCATCTTATTGATTCAATGACAAACACAGTGAAACTTGGTAGCTACAGTTTCTTGGCAGACATGTTATTTGGCTGACATATTAGCAACATACACTACAGAATGCTGCTTACACCCATGTGAGCTTTCACTGTTAATTATCGGAATAAAGCTGCTAAACACACGCACAATATTATTTTAAGCTTTTAACAACCAAGACATCGATTATATTTAATTTGTTTACATCCACTGTTTCACTGGCTGGGGCTGCGGGTGGTTAGCCAACTTATCCACTTAGCTAACAAACGAACGGCACCTCAAATATGTTTACTTATGAAGAAGTAGTTACCTTTCCCGTTCCCTGTGTGCTTTAGCTTTGATATCCAAAAGTTAAGAGTCTTCCAATCTAACTGTCCGGCCAGAATAAAAAAATTGTTTTAGTTATTTCCCCGTCACGTTGCTAAGCGTCATCCATTCCCAACCGCTTGACACATTTGTACAACGTGAGACCGACATAGCATAACTCCGCCTACTCTGTGGTGATTGGGCGGACTAAATTTACATCTATTGCTTAATACGACAGCACACAGAAAATGGGCGTGACCAACACCGGCGCTCGGCAGGCCCTTGTTGTCGGTTCACGTGGATCCCCACGTTACACAACGAGAAGGAAAACAGGCCGGGATCAGACTACACAGGCGTCGACCCACTACTATGGAACATGGTTTTGGTCGATATTATATCTATTAAATAATACAAAAACGTTATAACTAAGCCTATTAGATAATTAAATTGGCCTGTGAGAACATTTTGGTTCGGTTTGATACTTAAGTGTCAATATTTTTTCGATACAAAAAACACTTTTTAAAGCCTTTTTTAACTTGTAATTTTATTTAAACTAATAAAAAATATTTGTTTAAACTCAAAAGTACAGTTTTTTTATCAAGTGTTGCCGAAACTACAAAATAATAATAATAAATGAATAAATATCTTGGATTGTGCTCGATGATGCAGCCTAGGCGGAGCAGTCGAAAGCAGATCCACAGTTTTCAACACTGAGCGCATTATCAGAGGACAAGTTGATGAATAAATCTGCATTGTTTGATACAGTGCTCATGGTTTGGTATGCATCTGTATTGAACGATTCAATACAAATACATGTATTCAGTTTACCATCTCTATGTTACCAATAACAAGATCAGAGTCAGTTGATGAACTCTTGGATCATTTCAACTCAAAAATCTTGAATGTAATGGATGCTGTTGCACCAATAAGAATCAAGAGCACCTTGAGGAAACAAAACACCATGGAGAAACACCAGTATGGTCAGGAACCTTACAAAAGAATGCAGGAAAACTGAGCGGAAGTGGAGAAAAACAAAACTTCAGGAAACTTTTCTTCTATCTAGGACTGTAATGCGCTGTTAAGTTCGTACCCAGTTTCCCGAACACAATTGAGAGTCAGAGTCGCAGCTTAAGAATAAAAAGATTCACTTGCAAGGAGTGCACAAGACGATTTACAACCAGAATTTGCACTGAAGAACACATTGGATAAAAGGGAATAAAGAGATGCAAAAATCTACATCAACCTAGCAAAAGAATACAAAGGATATGTTCACGAAATGGCATCTCTGATAGCTTGATCAGTGTGTTGAGCCTCTTGGCTCCCATGGATAGTCAGTGCAGTCAAGAGCACAATAACTTTGCGAAAGCTTCCTATGTAATAAAACAATCAAGTAATAATAGACCACCACAATTTCCTCCAAGTTTTTAACATGAAATTTAATGTTTTATCCAAGCAACAGGCAATTAGGGCCAAAAAGTATAATTGAACTTTTTTTGCACATACATTACCAGTAAGCATATGAAAGACTTTGCATTTAATGGGTCTGAAAATTCTGTGTAAACAGAAAAGGATTACATTAAACAACTTGCTATATGTGATGTAGGTATGGCCTGTATATAAACATTTAATTTGCTAACAAGTCTCTTTGAAGACTGTGTGCGGATGTCTGAACTAAACAAAAAAAGTCTACACAGCCCAAGCGTGTCAGTGTTCATATCAGTACAAATATCATGGATGCACTGGAAAAGACAAAAAACTTAATATTTCATGCTGGAAAACATATACGGATTGAAATATATATGAAAAAAAAAATCCAGTGTTGGTGTACCAAACTGTAAATCACAATGTCAAGGCCCGATAGCATTTTTTTTCCACACTTTTCCATAATGTTTAGCAGTACTGAGCTGAGCACCGCAAAAAATTTAAAGTCTCCCAAGGATTAGTAACTTACACATCTATCAGGTTGCAAATAAAACTAGTATATATTAAAACTAAATCATCATAAGTGAGAAGTATTTTACATCAATCAGATGGAATAAGTGCCAGTGCAACTTTACACAACACTTTATTAAAGGTTTTCTACTTATTAACACAAGAAGCAGTTTGTGGACAGTCAAGTATATTCACAAGGCACTATTTTACTGGCTGGTACCCTAGCTGGTACACACGGTCTATACAGTATGGCTGTACTTTTGGCTGCTGTTGGAGAATCCCATTTTGAGATCTGCTTAAAACTACATTTACTCGTGCTGTGTACATTTAACAAAGGCAATCTTTTTGACATGTGTATGAGAGCACTTTATTGAGACGTCCTTTGAAATGTCATCACTTTTGTTCTTTTTTTAAGGCAGTTTTTGAAAGGCTGTTAAGCTGTTTGGTCTTGGCATATAGGCACTCATCTTAACAAAAACTTTACAGCATAGAAAATTAAACCCAGAAGAAGATGAACAAAGATCAGTATGATCAGGGGGTTCAAGTCTTTCTAGTTAGCTTTCTGTTTCTGAAAAAATCCTCTTCAAATCAATCCTTGTTTTATGTTTTCTACAAACAAAAAAAAGTCAATTGGCACTTAACCATGTTCCAAAATAAAATTGAGGCACTGTATCCCACTATCTACAACTCAACTTTAAACATTAGCAAAATAGACCAAATCTTTCTAAAATGAGAAGAAATATCAAAATACTGGTGTTACATTCTGAAAAGCAAAGAAAAGTCTGTGCTGGAAAAAGGCACATCTAACACACCAACAGAACAATATCAAAGGCGCCTGGCACACAATATCAGAGGCTATTAATAAAATATAATAATGCAAATATAAGTTGAGGGGAGTTTATATCAATATTCTTCACTTCTAGTCTTGAGGTTGGAATGTGTGTGTGTGTATGTGTTTGTGCAGTCTGTAAAATTGTATTAACGGTATTAATACAATTTTACAGACTTACTGAGTTTTACTTTTCCTGATCAGAAATATTTTTGTATTCATTTCAGTTTTCTTTGGTATGTGGCATGGCATTTAGATGAGTGCTATGTCTAGTAAGGTGTATTAATGCAGAGTAAAACTGCAATATTGTGACTCAAGCACACGTGCAAACACACACACAAACATACATAATGCAATCCAGGACAAGGAATGAAGACCCCTGCAGAGGTGAATAATGTGGAGGTCAGTAGCCACTATTCATGGGATTTCTTCCTCTGAGAATCAAAGTATGCACATTGCCCCACTCCTCTTCATCGTAGCCTCCACTCTTCCTCATCTTGCTGCTGTTCTATGAGCAAGTCCAAACTGTGAATGAAGAAAGAACTTTGCTTTTAGAAAGTGAGAACGACAACACCTAAAATGATGACAATAATAATCATAATAAACAGTATTTAAAAAAATGTTTTTTTCATTTCTCAAAAAGTAAATAGCATTTATTTTGGTAAGCTTTTGTCTGCCTCTCTTGAGACATGGGATTTCTTGATGCTAAAGATAATTGATGTTGTTTGAGGTTGTTATGTTACAGGTCGTTTTGCACGGCAACATCAAAATACAGCTTTTTTCTGAGGCTTGACACTCACTAATAATGATGATGATGATGATCACTATAACAGCTATCAGGATGGCCCACATCTGAAAGAAAAAAACCATAGTAGAGAAAAGTTAATATCCATTTAAACAAAATTGTGTTGACTTGTAAAACAGCATTCAGTTTTATGTTATGCAGTTAAATCATTTCTTAGAAATGAGGTTGTGTGAACATAAATTGTTGATCATTCCTAGTGGAGCTGGAATCTGGTTAAATTAAAGTTCTTCTTATCAGTAGGAAAATATTTGTGAATTTTGGACCAAACTGTGATGAGTTACCTTGCAGTTCTTCCACCAGTATTTTCTTTTCAGCTTAGCGGCACTGGTCTCAAACTGGGAGGCTCCAGCCTGCAGTGCATCTGCTCTGTCATCCAGTTCTGTCAGTTTCTGATCACGTTCCAGCACTTTATCCACGTTAACACGCATAATATCCACCACCTATGCAAAAAACCCAACAACAAATAAACACTTGCTATAATATGAGTTCATTCTTGTACATTTCTTTTAAATGTTGTGAATGTCAAACATGATAGCATGTTTTTTCCTTTTTATTTATTTTCTTTATTACTATTAAAAGTTTTTATTTCTTTTTTTTAAATACTTTTTTGGAAAGAAAAGGTTTGGGAATATAAAGTTATATCATTCATATAATATGTTGTCCGTTTCAAATGCAAAATAGCCAGAGGCAATATTACCCAACACCATAGCCAATCATAAGGAAAGGTAAATCACCTACACTTCATCTAGAGCCAAAACTAAGCAAGCATACATTTGCACAGACAGTTTCATGTTATACACATAACCCATATGTTCCACTGATCCACAAACCCCCTGCAGTCCCTCCCTTCAGACAGAGCAACATAGTGGAGGAGTGTAGGCCCATGCAGGCCTTACATAAGAGCGAGGGTGATTACATAAATATCTGGCAGCCAATTGGATACTCTGTGTGACACACTCAGGTTAAAGTTCTGCGTGGGAGGGGCAAACCTCAACGGAGAGCGAGAAAGAGACAACGGTAATGGGAATTATTAGTGAGACTTGTCCACCCTTTTACTTTAAGTCCTCACTAACATGGTTTTGAATAGTTTCTTAAAAATAATGGCTTCCTCTGAAGGTCTTTCGGCATATCAAGTGCCATGTGGTGTAAAGTATTAGAGAGAAACAGATCCCATTTGGTGAATCATGGCACTCCTGCCAAGAGTTATGCAAGTTTCTACACAAGACTGAACCAAGATGGGGGGAAGGGGGAAGGGGAGGGAGCACTGCTACACACAAAGAACACCAACACTAGGACAGATATATATTTTAAGATTCCTTTTGAAATATTGAGTTGCAAATAATGTCTAGACAAAGACCTTAAAACATGGCATTTAAAAAACCAAACCAAAAAGTATTATTCTAACTTACTCAAACCTGGCTGGATATCCTAAATTCTATTGTCATTTAAAGGCACATTCATACTGGTGCTGTTTGGGTCACTTTAAACATACCCTGATCTGCTTCCACATAGAGTATGGTTTCTTTGGAGTCATGTGAATGCTCATTCACACACTGGAAGGACGAAACAAAGAAGCAAACTCTGAAGCTCTGAGGGGGAAGGTTTCCCCATTTTCAGTTCTGGCCAATCGATGAGCTGTTTTTTTTCTTGCTCCTGCCTTTTTCCTTCTCTCTCATTTGTCGGACTATTGCCCCGACCGAGCAGCTGTTCAAACTGTGTGGTGTTGTCCAGGCCGTTTGGTTCGCTTCAGTACAGTACAGTGTTATAGCAAAGCAAACCAAAGGAAGCAATGCAATTTCCGAGTAAAAAAATGGAAACAATATTTTACCTCATCCACCTGGGCCTGTGTCTGCTGCAGACGCCTGTTGCTTGACGCTGCACCAGAACCTTCTGGACCGACAGATGACCTGAAAAAATCATTTAAAAAAAATCAAATTTGATCTTAGGTCCCTGCGCAACACATGTTGCACTCTATACAATTGTTAATGTTAAAAAGGCAGTTTTCACTGGAAAACAGTGTTACAGAGGATTTTCTAATACAAAAAAACCCCACACCTTTCATGAGAGCCGATCTGCATTGAACCATAAATATATCCTTTATTCAGGCACCCTTTTGTAGGACTTCTGCGATTATATAATCCTATTTTGTCCGGTTATCAACAATCCTTTCTGGATAAAATATTTTTTATAGGGTAACAGCTGTAAAACAGGTTGCTTTGCAATTTACAAAAACAGATTTCTGACAGCAGGACAGTCCTTTACACTGGCTGCCTGTCCGTCAGAGGATAGACTTTAAAGTTCTGTTGCTGGTCGATAAAGTTCTGAATGGATTAGGTCCAAAATACATCATCTTCTGACCCAGTATGAACCCAGCAGACCACTCAGATCATCTGGATCTGGTCTCTTATCAGTTCCTAGAGTCAGAACCAGACATGGAGAAGCTGCATTCAGCTTCTATGCTCCACGTGTCTGGAACAAACTCCCAGAAAGTCTCAGATCAGCAGAAACACTCAGTTTATTTAAATCCAGGTTAAAGAGCCTCCTGTTCTCTGCTGCATTTACATAGTTTTTATCTGAATTTGTACTGTTTCCTTTTAAGCTTGAATCTTAAACTTGATCTTGTTTTCTGTTGTCCTTTCTCAATCTTGATTTTAGATTATCATTATAATTATGTTTTCTCTTCTGTTTTAATGTACTTTTCTGCAATGTAGAGCACCTTGAATTGTCCTGTACATGAAATGTGCTCTATAAATAAATTTGCCTTGCCTTAAATCTTGCTGGTGTGCATGTGTTTAAGAGAAAGAAAAGAAGCTACTTTTACAAAGGAAGCAGTGTGTGCTGCACTTATCCTCTGAACCCATTCACTCTTATTTGTTGTGCACCACGAGAATAACTCAGCACTGGATTAAAACTAGGGCTGCATGGTGGTGTGGTGGTAAGCAGCTTCACAGCAAGGTTGCTGGTTCGAGCCTCAGGAGGGGTTGCTGGTTGTATGTGTACGTCTCCACGTGGGTTCTTTCCGGGTACTTTGGCTTCCATTACATGTAGGTTAATTGGTTAGTCTAAAAAATTCCCTTCTAGGAATGAGTGTGAGTGTAACTGCTTGTCTCTGGTGACCTGTCGAGGGTGTACCCTGCCTCTCGCCTCCTACTTGCTGGGATAGGCTCCAACCTCCCCGCAACCCTGAATTGGACTAAGCGGTACAGAAAACGAATGAATGGATCAAAACTAGGTACAGTGCAAGGTGGTGCATGCCATCTGCATGCTCTGTGATGATATCAAGACAAATCAACGTGGGCTCAGCACTCTGTGATGACAACAGGCATGTCCATTCAGAGGGAATCTGGCATATCTCAACAAATCTTCCACCTCATACAAATTGCCAAACTTTCTATGGAGTGATCAGCTACCTGAAGTTGGTTCTCATTTTTCTGGGTCTCCCCTGAAAAACTGGGCTGTCAAATATCTCATAACATTGCCTGAAGTATACTTGGTAGCGGTCATTTCACAAGTGCAGCTTCTGAACAACCTAAACTCAACTCAACAGACTGCTCGTTACAGATCTTCACTCTCTTAGCTGCTTCTTCTCTCCTACTGGTGTGCAGCTGGAATAACCAGCTGTTTTTCAGTCAACTTGCATCTAGCATCAAACTTGGATGCGGTTTGTATGTTTGCTACCTCATTCCCTGCTGTGTACCCTATCCCTGTGGTGAGCAAAGCACACAGCAGATCCTATGTGTAAGTAGCTTAAATTATTTACAACTAAGTCCTGTTTGACGTTTAAACACAACCTGCCAGAACTCATATTTTCATATTTAACCCCTTCAGCTGACACCATGCTTACCACCAACTTGTTGGCTTTTTCCAAATTGCCTTCATTTCCCACTTAATTGCTTATTCAAAGAAAAATAACTGTTTATATTGTGTTGAAAAGGACAGATTGTTTTTTTTTTAAGAGTAAGAGTCTGGCTAACTACAATACCAGATTTAAGGGATCTCTAAAACCTTTTTTACAAACACATTAACACTGTTGCCTTTTTTTTCATGGTAAATGTCTCTAAAAAAAACAAACAGAAAATGCTCCCACTTGCCTGAGAAAAATGCACAAAGCAAATATTTATGTCACTTCAATTTGGCTTGAGCCTCTAAATACACACACCTCCTCAGTCATTCTGACATATTGATTGTATTTTTTCTCACTGCAGAGAAAAGCCAGACGTGAGTGGGTATTAGTTGATTTTTTTAATCTAATGTAAAAGGATTTCAAAATTAAAAGGGGTAGCACAGCTATTACACTGTGAGCTACAACAGAATAATTAAATGAAATGAAAATGAAATGAAAAATACTTATATATATATATATATATATATATATATATATATATATATATAATCAATTGATATTAAAATTTAGAAACAGAACATCTCTGAACATATAAATAAACATGTAATAACAAAAACTGATATTGTATATCTGTCATATTGAATAACTAGATGACTTTCTGTGCAGGTTTTGGATAAAAAAAGAAAACAAAAGGCAAAATACAGGGTAGATATGCTGTAAGTAAATTCTAATATTCCACTTATACTCTATTTTGTCTCCGGCCAGTAACTGTGCACATAAAACACTTCAACTTTCCTTTGCATGTTATGTTGAAGTTTGGTGCATGAACCCATTTACAATGAAAAATCATAAGAGAACTGTTTGTGTCTGGAGTTGTAATGCCTCTTTCTATTCTTGTAGGCTGATTGTACATGACTGTCCTGCCTCTGCTTGGTACATCATAGCGTGGAAAAATATTATTTTCTTAAAAAAGGAAAAAACTTGTGTGGATATAATTTAAAATGAATGAGTTGCTTGATATTTTCAGCCTAATCTTAGTTTTTATAAATATTCTTCATAAAACAACTAATATTACAAGGCATTATGTTAGACAACCTACCAGGCTTAAATGATAGAAAATAAGACTTGAGGAGACTAATGTTTATTCTTTCTTGACAATTCTGGGAAAACTGTTAAATAAGGATACAAATAGAAACTGGACACAGCAACCTTCATCCATTGGTTTTCTGTTGAATTTACTTAAATTACTGACTTCCTTGCATTCTTGAATTTGATATACCTTTAAATGCCCCCAGAGCCTTTTAACAGCAGCTATCTACTGCCACCTTCTGACCTCAGACGGCATTGCTTCGCAATTGCATCACATGTCCCTTGAAAAGGATCATTAAAATCAGGAGGATGGTGTTTAATGTGAGAATTATACAGGATTTATCATGGTTTGGTATAAAAGAAACATGTGACATTTTACTGAATATACTTAGTCTAAGCCCCGTTGAGACTTTACTTGACATGTGAGACAGCTGCTGCAAACATCAACCAGGCACTCCTACACATTAGTAAAATGCAAACAAAACACATAATCCACCCTATTCAGAACATCCTTCATCATACCTGTGATAAGTAACACTTCAAACAAAACTACTCTGAGCTAATGCAGGACAGATCAATCTATGATAACCTCTAGAAAATGATGTGCCTTTGTCAGACTGAGATATCAGTGTTACAAAAAAAAAAAAAGAGTTCACCAAATGTAGCCGAGAGAAAGTGCAAAGGGTTCTCTTAACAATGAACAAAGAAAAACATCATCTAAATTAAAACTGCACTGACTTAAACAAGATTCAGTCATTTGTCATGTTGATTGTCTGCTTTGGGTGTGCCTGACATTTTGAATCTTCGTTACAATGTGCTAGGAGATCAGGGTGTGATTTGAATGGCTGAAAAAGTTGAACTTTTCTCAACTTTCTATAATCAGTGACCCAAATCAATAGATCTACAATTCATAGAGGAACACAAAACAACCTCCTATTAAAAGTACGTAACAAGTGAGACTGTAAGACTTGAAACACATGAATCCTGTCTTGCCAAAGTCACTCATCTGATCAAACACTCACAACCTCTTATTTGTATCAATTTGTTTTTCTTGCTTGTATGGAAGAAGGATGTCCTCATTTTAAGACTGGGCCAATTAAAAAAAACAAAAAATGCCTATGTTAAATGCATGTTGCGTATTTGTTTTCTGAATTGTCAAAGATGAATGAGGAAACGGTGCAAAGTTACAAAGATGCATTTCCCTAAACTCTAGCCAACAGCTGTCTTTTTTCTAAATTCAAGCTTATTCACAAGTCGAAGCCTTCTTGTTGTTACTCTTGGCTGATAAGTTACAGAAATATATGAGGGCTACACCATCAATCCTTTAGTTTATATGTGTTATATGGCTAATCTATATGCTACCATATAACCAGCTCAGGAAGCAAATTGAATATATACAACAAGTGGTTTCATACAACCTAACAGTTCGCCACAAATAATAACAACTAAAAGTATAGTATGTCAGTATCTATAGACAAAATGATAATACACAATATGCTTCTTGGCATTTTATATGAAAAGCTATCATTAATTAATATTAAAAGTATACTGCACATTTTCTGCAGTCTTTTTTTGGGTCAGCCAGTGTTGGTTCTCAATATCTGTTCTTCTCTCAGAGATATATAGTTATTCCCATTAATATTTTTTTCCTGACTGACAAAAATTTGACATCTCAACTACAACTTTAGTAGTCACTGATTTTACAAATGCAATCTTATTCAACAAGACCACCACTGAGAAAGGCAGCAATTTCAGCTGCATTCCCATGTAAAATGATCACTCGGAGAAAGGTAGCTCACATATGCAGCACATTGTGATGTATTCAGTGATTTTACACCTGTATCTGCAAAAATGGGAACAGAAAAGCTTAGGAGAATAAAAGCAAATCATTGCACTTGTAAGGCTGTTGTAGTGCCACGCTTCCAACAGAAAATAGCTGCACGTTGTTCACAAAACTGCTCTATTTGACAATACCTGCTTTTTTCCCCTCTTCATAATGTAGCAACTAAGTTGCAGATGATTAATAGAAGCTGTTGGGAACAGACGGGGGCTGCTCAGGGAGGCAGATGATACAGAATACTTACACTGGAATAATTGCAAAGAAAAAGAAAACATTGGAAAAGTTTTAGCTCCAGATAAACATTGGTGCACATACTGCAGTTATGTGTTAAAAGTCTTTCATGTAATATGCAAACAGAATTCTACGCTACCCTCCGGGCTTTAAATGTACCACTCTGGGCTGAAGTGGTGAGTTGAGGAAAAACCCCAAAAAATCAATCTCTTTTAACTTTTTCCTTCATAACTTGGAAACTTTATAGTGCAAATATAGATAAACGGTGAGCACAATGGTCCATTTTGAAACTTCAACAAGAACATGGTGCTGGTGACGACACAGAAATAGCATTAGATAACGGCATTACAGAAATGGGAGTGTGAGTTAAGCGGTGTAAGTCATCAGTAACACCATTATATCATTTATTAAAACCAAACAGTACACACTAAACATCTCATCAAAATGTATTGGTTAATTTAGAAAACTATTCCATTGATCAATGAATTCACGTGGAAGCATATCTAACAGTTGTGGACAGTGGAGCTAGTTTAGAATTTGATTAAATGTACAGATTACAATTCACATACTTTCTCTGAAAGTCATGTGGCATGTAGAGGGCCATCTGGGGGTTATCAAGCACCAGTACACCTTTGAGAGGGATTAAACTCATCTAAATATGATTTATACACTTATGGTTAGGTTTGATCCAAACTGTAAGCCTCTGGAAGAGTGAGACAACTGGTTTTCGCTGTACAATGAATGAACGTAAAGACTATTTTCAATTTTCAAGTGTGAATATGAATGCAGAAGATTAAAAAAATAGGGAACTAGTGGAATTTTAAGCGAAAGTGAGATTGACAAAGTGACCAAGTAGCGTTGATCCCTTTAAGTTAAACAATTCACTTTGTGCTTACTATAGCAAGTTTATAGTTTAGCCAATCGTACCATTATTGTTTACTAACAATAGAGTAAAACGTATTCAAATTTACAGTTTTTTTATTACGGTGCCTGATACGGTTTGCTGACGTTTTATCACAATGAATAATGGGATAGATTTAGACTGTATTAAACTAGATTCACGAAGCACACTTGAAGCAGGCCAACCAAATGGAAAACCCAGATGAGGAGAGGAAACATTAACTTTAGTTGCATATCTAAAACCGCTCATCGTACAATAGTTCATTCTTGCAAAGCCGTGTACCTTGGTAAAGCTTCTTGTATATGGTTTGCTTTAACAGTTTACTTAACCAGTAAAGGTGCGATTATATAGTTTGTGGTGAGCGAAGTTGGAAAGCATTCAAGTTGTATTGCTAAAGCTAGCTTAGCCTAGCTAGTTGGCGAGCTAAAGTACTAGCACTTGTTGCAGGCTAATAGCAAAGTTTTGGGCGTTGTTTTTTGTGACTGCGCAATACCATAAATCAAAGGCACAAGTTATCTTTTAAGATGGTCTTTAAAAAAAAGTTAAGGTAGAAGCACAATTGACTTACATCGTGAAAAGAATTTTCTTTGAAAAACACCTCCGCGGTTTCTTGTTAGTAAAGTGTCAAGCCCGTAACAGCTAGTGCTGTCGTTTCAGATGCTGCCTTCTCGACAATCGGAAATGGGAACTGTCAGACGCCAGTTCAAGAGCTAAATAAAACCGATAAACTTAACAAAACACGGGGAAGTTTATATTCTTGAAGTTTAAAGATGTTGCATCAATATGTACTTATAATATATAGCTTGTGGCATAACTTTTGGCACACTTTTACTCATTAGTTATTTTGTGTGACCAACTTGTCGTTGTATGAACTTCATTAATACACGATTTTATTGGTAAAATATATAAAATGTGATTAAATTATATTAGATGGTACAGTTAGCTAAATACCAAACTTATTAAAAGTATTTCAAGTGTCAAAGAATGAGCTTAGGATGAACATTTGAAGACAACATTAAAGAGACAATCTCATATCCCGTAGCTCCCCAACCCCCTCGCATACCTACACACATTAGATTGTGGCATTAAAGGCATCATATGCTGGAATGTTTAATACTTGAGTTAATGAAATTAAGGTGCACGCAAAGCCCTTCAATTTGACCATTTTGTATCTTTATTGATTTTATTATCCGTGTGAACGGTAGAAATGTAAGGAGAAAGCAGCCCCAAGCCCGTGATCAGCACGTGACATATACAAAAACTCATGTCTGTTTCAGTGTCTTTTTAACTTTCTACAAGTCTTTGTTCGCGTAAAACATCCTGAACAGTAACCTGCACTATTGAACAAATATCAGTATAATCTTCCTCCGTGGTGTTTCTGTAAAAAAAAATAAAATTTAGAAAATTAAAAATCATCCTGAAAAGATGTAGCCAACAAAAAGGATGATTGAACGTGTTTGATTGTGGGTTATACAACAGTCAATGCGTTATATCCTAGTCAAATCAAAAGGTTTAGTAAGTTCTAGCAAATCCCCTATTGTTTGTATTCACAGACAGACTGCAATAGCAACAAAACAACATACAAAACGATTAGGTTCCAAAATCTGGTGTTAAAAAACAAACAAACAAAAAAGATAGACACATCAAATGACAGCATTAGACAGTCATTACTTTATAAAATAAAAATCCGACAGCAACAATCTCTTGCAGATGCTATGCCCCACACTGAATCAACATTTTTATCCAGTAAAAGAAAAAAGAAGAGGAAAGAAAAAAATCCTGTCAGAAATCAGTCCATCACTAATTTGGTGAATATGTATGAATTAGGATACAATCAGGCTCATGAAAACCTTGAATAATGACAGGGGAAGTACTATAAAGACATAGGGTGACTCATGGTTGGATAACTTGCATCTAGCATACAATACAAAAAAAGAGGCTAAATTAGTAACAATGAATATGCCTTTATTAGAACTATTATAAAAAGTTGAACATTTGTTACATCGAACTTACTGTGCATAAAGTGAACGGTACATTATAAAATATTTCAAAATGCAATCTGAAATATACATACAAATGTAACCCAATTTCATTACCAGTATTTCAATCCATGATTGGTAATGGGTTCCATTTTTTTTTTAACTATATTATATCTATTAGCATATTTCTAATCTTCTTAGGGAGTAGATATCATAACTTAAGACTTATTCAATCTATGAATATAATGATACAAGTTCAAATGTTCCCAGCTCTTTTTTTTTAACATATTAAACTGAGAACCTACTATTTCTACTTCCAGTTTGGAATAATATTTAAAAGAATAATAACTGGTTGTAAAAGATGCACTAAGCTCCTTACATGTCTTCATATGGTTCGACTCACATTCAGGTTGGAAGCTGCAGCTTTTGCATAACCAGGTGAGCTACAGAGGCGCCCACACTTAACTTTATAAATGTCAAAAGTTTGTACTTCATCTTGGTGAGCGTACAAGTATAATTATAATTAAATATCTGTATATTCATTTTGTTGTTTCTCCATTTAGGTGCAAGCAAACAGAGTTGAACTGTTACCCGGATGCTTTTGGGGAACAGATTTTTTCATGTTGTGCACTCCTTCTTGGCTACATCCCAGATCCTTCATCCACCACAGCTTCCCTCGCAGGTGTCTCAGGTTTCTGCCAAAGGACAGATTAAAATTTTTTTTTTGTTTTTTTAGTAGATTTCCATCTGTAAACTGACTGTGCGAAAGTTAAGATTCTGCATCAAACTATTACAACTTACGTGGTTTATTTCTTTCTTGGCAGCAGCTCCATTGTACAGCAAGCTTGAACTCTCTTCCTGTAAACCAGAGGTTAAATGTAATACTTCACACATACCATGGGTTTTCACAGTAGTTTTCTCTTCCTAGTAAAAATACTTAGTGTAAAACAGCACATCATGTACGCACAGAGCCACATTCAGCCTCTCTGGTGCTTGGTCATCTGATACGTACAGCAGGTGCACTAAGTAACAAAGTCAATGTTAATGTCTTTGCAAACTTGGTATGTAGGAACACAGTAATGGTAAATGCCTCACTGACACGGTTGACTGAGTTACACCTTATCCCTGTTTAACAGAAGAGCACTTCTGAGCTCTTAGTCCCCTTTCTGGATGTAGTCTTTGTTCGTGATGTTTAGTTTCGTGTGGATAGAGTCTCACTGTGCAGAAACCCAGCTGCTCAAACAGGGACACCTTTCACTGCAACTTTCCTGTTGATGATGTATATAGTTACTGACATTTACACCTGTTTTGTTTTTTTTAAAAGGAAACTTTTTAGACTGAATAGATTGAAATGTACAAAACTTTGTATTTCCAGCATAGTTTTAGTGTAAAATCATTTGATCTTAATGTGACGAAAGTGTATTATTTGTTTATTACTGATAAAGAAAACTATAATACACCACATTGTGTTACATAGGGAGTTGCGCAGCTTTGAACCTTATACAAACCTCTTGTGTATATTTTGTTATAATTGCAAAGGAAGACAGTTTACACTTAAATTTGACAGTTTTAATGGTATTTACAATGTGCAATCTGGACCTAAATAATTTGTAGTAATTGAAAAGACATGATTGTGTTTCCATGTCTAACACACACTCAGTAGAAGATGGTTTACATGGCATGAGTGCAAACTGTAACCGTAAAATCTGTAGTATTTATGCTTACTTACATATCCTACATCCACTTCCATCAGCTCTTCAGTCTCGCTGACCTCTGTGCTGCAGCCTCCAGGAAAACACTCCAGTCCACGCCTTTCTCGTATTTTCTGCAGGAAGTCATATGCAGTCGATTTTTCCAGCAGAGCTACCAGATAAACAGGATGACACAGATGCACTAATTTTAGCACAGAAAAAAAAAAGCTGAAAGATTTTCATTCCTCATGGAACATCTTTCACTTTGTGTCTAAAAAAGAAAAGAAAAAAGAAGTTCACCTCCTTCACAAATGTAGGTAAGCAGGAGCATCGCAGCCAGCAGTTTTACAGCCATGCCCTCTTGCAGACTCTTTAATTGTCACACGGGAATATTGTGTCTCTTTCAGCTCCATGCACTTTTTGTTTCAACTCCCCACGCCCACCAATGTCCCAGCGGTAGTCCCACGGGGTCGACAGGCGTCAGGTGGATTTGTGGTGAGGAGCAAGAGAGGGAGCAACGGTATGAGTGCCTTATATAGTGTGCTACGTAGTGCAGCCCTATGTAGTGAATGAGGGGTTAGGGGTTAGGGTGGACATTCGGACACAGCGTCAGTTTTATCTTATCAAATCAAAT
>JAOXYM010000003.1:28437646-28474364 GCA_028567055.1 Leptatherina wallacei | reverse complement strand
TTTTAGTTAAAGGTAATTAAAGGTAAAATATTTCTTTTTACAGTCATAAGTACATTTTTTTTATTATTAGAAACCCTTTAGTCTAAACATAAACAACTATTAATCCATTGGTTTGCATCAGCTATAATAAGTGATGATTAAAAATACAAATGAAATAGACTTGTTGGAGGAGGTATGCACATATATACAACATTTAAGCAAGGTTGGGAAACAGTCTTTCTCCATACTGTATCCAACAGCTACAATTCTAGTTTTTTCACCCACTATGTGAATACATATTTTCTTGGGATATAATTTCACAGTGATTTTGGTGTATAACACAAGCAGAAAGGGAACTTTTTATCTATAAAATTCAGCTAGATGAGCAAGAAACTTGTGGTAATGTGTACACTGTGTTTTGTGCTTGTGATGAGTGATAATAAAAATGAAATCACAAGAGCGTGTCAAGTTATTCAACACTGTAAGTGACTGAACAAGGACAGCAGCAAAGAGTAGGCCTATTGACCTCGGCTGAAAGTTTGTGTCATTGAAATACTTAAGGCTTAAATACTTTCTAATACAAAGACACCTCCAGGAAAAGGAAGTATGAGGGACAGCCTGTCCTAGATAATAGTCTATTCTCTGTGGAACGAGCATTAATTTAGACAAACCGTAAGTTCCTCGTATACAACAGTAGGGGGCGCCACATTCCTTCAAAGTATCCGGAAATAGTAAAGTGATATTCATCGTTTTTGAATTTGAAGTTTAGCTAACGCTAGCTAACATTGGCTAGCGTTAGCCAATGTTGAAAATCCAACAATGTGTTAGCTGTATGGTAACGGCTGGTGTGAAAGAATGAGACAGCGTTGAGGTGATGCCAGGTCTTTACGACGAGTTAACTTTAATGAATGTATTGTCGAGTATTTTGCTAGCCACCTAAGTAAGCTAATGTTAGCTTCGTTGCTAGCCTAGCTTATACGTTTGCAGGTAACGTTTGCAAAATATGCTATCGGTTGATTATTTCGGGACGTCACAGTTCACCTGTCTGTAAATGGTAATAACCGAAATTGTGCACTTAGGTTAGGTTTTAACGCTACATTTGCTCTATTTGTCCTGCTATTTTAACGTAATAACTCGCTCTAAAGGGAAAGTAAATGGAGTGTTGTAACAGCTGTCTAGTTGTGTGGCACCACGTTTCTTCAAACAAATTAGACAAACCATTCTTAATACCCGAATAATGAGCGTGGACATTTCTTATTAGGAAATATTGTATTTTACATTATTAAGATTGAAGGTCGTTTATATGATGTGTAACCTTATAATTCAGTGATGTCATTGATTGGGAACTGAAGGCTGGCTTATACTGGATGTTACATTTGTGTTTCAGATTTAGTTTTACTATGAGCTCCCTGTCAGCCCAGCCTCTGGCCTCAAGCTCCTCATGCAGGACACTACCTGGAGAGGGTAGTCAGGTACAATATACACAGATAGATATTTTTAACCATATTTAAGTCAAATACATATATTCAGTTCTAAGCAGTGGTGTTGTTGCTTGCTCAGGTCCAACCAAAGGCCCCTCTCCTGCAGATTCTTCGTGTTGCTGGAGCTCAGGAGGAAGTCTTCACACTCAAGGAGGTGAGTTGTCTAATGAAATGTCAGGTATGTTTTCTGTGGCAGCCTGCATCACGTGCTCATAACTTGTAGTAATTGAAAAGCTGCAGGAGCAGTTTTATGTGGATTGAAATGCATGGTTCATAATGTTGAAATTGTGCACCGTAGGTGCCTTTTATGGCTTTGTTTTACTGCATGATATTGTAAGTGTACCAACAATAGTAGTGCTGAATTGCCATGTTGTATTGAGAAAAAACAAAAAGAAGCAAATTCTTGTGCTCAGTTTACAAATATTTGCTGTGTGCCAAACTAGTGGGAAATGATTTCAAACCTTTCTAATATTTACGATGAAAATATATTTAAGATTTCTAAGTTGGCTGTAAGTTTCTATAGAGCAGTTGCCATTCTGTGTATGCAGAAGTTTTGTCTCTTGGCAACTGAAAAAGAAAAAAACAGTAGATAAAAGTAACTGTCACTAAAAATAAATTCAGTTCAGCCTCCCTGTATAATGGAAAAAAAAACTGCTCTCTATCAATTTACTTGTATAGGTGATGCACTACCTGGGTCAGTACATCATGGGGAAGCAACTGTATGACAAACAGAGGCAGCACATTGTCCACTGCCAGGATGATCCTTTGGGAGAACTGCTAGAAGTCGAGAGCTTCTCTGTCAAAAACCCAAGGTATTTACCCACACCAAAAAAACAATCCCGCTTGTAAGCAGAATTGCAGGGATATACTGTATAATTAAACCTATTTGGACATTTTAGATTTAAAAAGCTCATTTTAAACTGTTCTTATTTTGCAGCCCAGTATATGAAATGCTCAAGAAATACCTGGTTGTGCTTGGTTGTGGTGGTAAGTGATTATCACATTTAAAGTTTTTAATTTGATGTGCCCTTTTTTTCACTTGACTTTATTTTTTTGTACAAAAAAAAATCATACTGCAATTTTTTTATTCTTTAGTGTAATCTTTTCTCTTACGTACAATTGTAAGCACTTGTGACGGTTTTTGCATCGCCTGAGGATGGTGGGATATTTTTAACATTTCAAGAGGAGCACATTTTTTTCAGCTTGTTCTTCAGATCCAGGAGGGCCTCAGTGAGAGTGTGCAATGCTATAATTAAAAGGGGGGCTGTCCTTTGTCTGTTACTGTGTCTCATTTGAAATGCAGACGCTGCAGAGAATCTTTCTGTGGGCCGTGAATGTGTAGAGGGCGGAGTGGAGGATCGTGGTCAGGTAAAGCCGAAGCATGGTGCTCAGAAGAAACAGAGACCCTCATCTTTTTCACCTCAGTGCACACAACACTCATGGACATGTTGCAGGCTAACTGCTAGGGGTTTAAAACACAAGTTTGGTCATTATATGATATATCGATTCATCATAGTTACACACCACACCTTTGGATATCGGTTCTTTTTTGACTATTGTAAAAGATTGCAGCTTTTAACCAGTGAAAAGCGTTCTAGAGATAAACTTGCTTATTTACTTTTGTCTCATCAAATCAAAATAGGCAATTTTGGTTATTAGAAGAAAACAAATATAAACAATTCCACTTGTTCTGGCTTAAGCGTGTCTTATAAATGACTATTGTGTCGATATTTGATCAATATTAAAATTTTTGATCAATGCTATTGGATCTTTGATCATTTAATTGATGTATCAGTGTAGATCAGTGTATTGTTGCACCCCTACTAACTGCACAACTTCTCCAATAAGAATGCTTCTCTCTAATGTGGCCTATAATATCTGTTCAGTTTAAGTCTTTCTCAGTAAGGTGGGCTCCTGTCAACTTGTGTGTACTGAGGAGGGTTGAGTTAAAGTCTGCTGTCTTCGTTGGTGTACTTTTGT
The DNA here is from genome assembly GCA_028567055.1 of Leptatherina wallacei. Classification (NCBI taxonomy): domain Eukaryota; kingdom Metazoa; phylum Chordata; class Actinopteri; order Atheriniformes; family Atherinidae; genus Leptatherina; species Leptatherina wallacei. Next base: position 28,470,924 of record JAOXYM010000003.1, on the reverse strand, counting down.
ACAGAGTGGCACCGTCTCTGTACAACCCCATCCTTGGTTTAACCTGGTGGGATTTATAGCACCTTTTTGCGAACCCATCAGCTCCACCCAGTGGATGGGGGGGCAGAGTCCCTGTCTCTGTCTGTCTCAGAGTTCTCTTCTCTGATCCAAACTGGAGGATCTCAGCTCCTGATCAGCCACAGGCCTTTATAACCCTGAACTTCTTTACCCATCCCTGTGTTCCTATATACTTATCTTTCTATTCCCTCCTTTCACTGTGAGCTTTGTGTGGTGTACTTTATCTCTCAGCATTGATTAGAAACAATCCTTTTTATGTTAGTCTTCACCAATCAAAAGAATTATGGCATTTTGAGTTCCTGCATGAGCTACATCCACTCCAGTGAGTTCAGATTTGATCTCTGAGGGGTTTCTTTAAATATGATTTTAACTGTGAGTCATTCAGTTTTCCACTTACAGACAATTTGTGAACTCTTCAAAAGATGTTTTTCTTCGATGAATGTGTATCTTTTTAGTACGAGGGAACTTTTTTCCCCTCCCATATATGCCTTATTCTTTTTCTGTCTTGCTTTGTTTATATCATAGATAGATGTTAAAATAAATACGTTCAATCCCACAATTTTGACCAGCTGTATTTAGAAATGTAGTGAACCCTTCACGGACTTGAGCTAATTGGTAAACTTCTCTTTCTACCTGCTCTTTGTATGTCTCAGTTTTGGTGTTAAATAGTATCTTAAAGAGACTTTTGACCCCACCACTCTCATACTTCCCCACTGATCCATACCTAACTTTCCTGTACCACCACCCCAAACCTAGAGGCCATCTTGAAAAGGAGCTGCGAGTCCTCCATGTGTCTAGTCATGGCTCAATGTTCTAATTTCCATGTCTCAAATCTCTCTGTAGATGTGTGGAGGTGTAGTCAAAGCAGGAGCGATGGCCTGCAGTGATGGGCCTCTCCTGCAGACACCCTCCCAGAGGCGACCTCGGGAGGCAGATGATGGTAAGCAGTCTGTCATATACTTGGTATGCTCAAGCCAGACCTGTCACAAAAAGCTTAATTTAACTGTTCAAAACCTCTTTAGAGTCTCTTGAAGGTCTGCCACGCTCAGCCTGCAAGCGCCCCAAACTGGATGTTACGCTGGAGGAATGGGATCTGTCTGGCCTGCCTTGGTGGTTTCTGGGTAATCTGCGTAATAACTACAGCCGAAGGAGCAATGGCTCAACTGATATCCATACAAACCAAGTAAGAGAACTGATTTCTTGTTAGAAAATCCTCAGGAAATGAATAGAATTCATATTAAAGAAAGCTAAGGTCATAACAATTGCTAAAGGTTCAAGGTTCATTATCATTCTCAAGGCCAGAACACAGTCAGCAGGTAACTGTGGGATGGTGCTCTACAGAGCAGCCCTTAATAGTTCTGGACTTATTTTCAAGAATTGCTGCTCCTGAAAAAAAATACATCTTTTAGGTTTAGGTATGGGGAGTGTCACGATAGATCAAAGCCACGATCAACGCGCTGATTTTTGGCGGCGATGTCCGTCAGCAGCAGGCGGTATTAATGAAAGTGGCCGAGCAGCGGCGTCATGGAGGCGGGCCCTTTCATCTAAGCAGCCCTTTTTTTTGTCTTTTTTTTTCATCTAAGCAGCCCGACTCCACGCGTACATGCGCGCGCGTGTATGTATGTACGTACGTACGTACGTGTACACACACACACACACACACAGGATATGAGGGTAAATTGATCTTTTTTGTTGAATGTTCTGCTGTGAAACTGAACAGCTTTTGCTTTATAGTGAATACATTTATTTTGCTACCAAAACCCTTCTGCTCAGTGTTTTTTTTTTTTTTTGCTGTTACATAGAATAAATGGTAGTTGACCAAGTATGAAGCATGTTCTGCTCTTTTCAAGCCATCATATCACTGAACAAAATATAACATTTTCAGCTTATTAATGAAAAATGGACTATGGTTAAAGTGACAGCAGCCCTCGGTCTGTATAGTCAGGTGGGCGATGCAACGTGATACTTTTTATTGGTGCTAGAAGTGGTCCTTGTCATGGGTTATGACACCCCCACAATGCTGAACCACTGGTGTCTTTCGGGTTTAACATGAAGCCTGAGCCTGTTGTAAATTTTTTAAAACATGTTGCTAGCAGTATATATTTTGAAATTATTTTAACAAGAGACATTTTCTTTATTGTATTTTAGTTAGATATAGGGTTTCAATGATTTAGAATTAATCTTTTCTTGTTTAATTTTATTCTTAGACAGTATTTGCTTTTTCCAAAATGGAATTTATATAGTAGTCGAAACTGGAGTGTAATGGTGGGTGGTAGTCTGACTGATGTGTCAGCTGTCTCTTGCACAGGAGGAGGACACAGCTATAGTGTCGGACACCACAGATGACCTCTGGTTCCTAACGGAGGGTGAGAGTGAACAGGTGAGCGTGGAGATGAAAGAAGCTGCACTGGATGAAGGAAGCAGAGGAGAAGGAGAAGGTTCACTTGAGGATGATTATGGAGGAGGGAAGGAGGAGAAGGCTGATCGAGAGGTAAGAGCTTGTTTGGGATTTTATCTTCATTACTTTCTTGTAGTTTTACAAGACGTACATTACGCTACTAATTTAAAATTAGGGGTGGATGATCTAGCCAAAATATAATCTAACAATCTGTTGTTGTTGAATCACATGATAAATTATGTAAACAAAGCTTACAGTACAACTCGGAAATCTTTACAGCCTGTTTTTGCTCAGTTTTTATCTTTAAAAGTTTTCCTGGGCATCAACTTCGAAGCCCATCTGCTAAAGATTGCCTCCATCATTTGGAATAGCTATGCAACCATGCTGCATGTTATTCCTCATTTCTCTGTCTACCCTCTCTGACCCATAATGCATGGAACCGACGGGGTTACAGCTTTAGAGCTCCTATCAGAGAGCATAAAATAACTAAATAACCAATTACTTAATCATTCCATACAATCAGGCATGAGGATAATACACTCACATGTCTTATATTTGTGTAGATGCAGGAGGAGCCAGATGAAGACTCTCAGTGTCTGAGTGATGACACTGACACAGAGATCTCCACACAGGTCTGTATCTCTGCATGTCTTACATGCAAGGTTTTTCACTTTTTGATTAAAACTGCAGAGACTCAACTTTTTATCCGTCTTGTCCTTCAGGATGCGTGGCAGTGCACAGAGTGCAGGAAGTATAACACACCTCTCCAGAGGTACTGTGTTCGCTGTTGGGCTCTGCGGAAAAACTGGTACAAAGATGTCCCCCGACTTGCTCATTCCCTATCTGTACCTGACATCCCAGCATGTAGCTCTCTCACTACCCATGATGAAGAAGACGACAGTGACACAGGCATTGATGTCCCAGACTGCAGCAGGACAGTGTCTGATCCAGTCATCCTGCCCTCTCACTCCACAGCTGACCGGCCGCTGCCCACTATGATTATGGGTAAAGGCAAGGGCCCGCGGCCTTCTAGCTTTAACAGGGATGAGCAGCTCTCAGAAGGAGAGAGTCAGGAAAATCTGGGTATGGAGGTTGAAGAAGTTCGGCCAGAGGCACTGCTAGAGCCTTGCAAGCTCTGTAGAGTGCGACCACGTAATGGGAATATAATACACGGACGTACAGCTCACCTGCTAACCTGTTTTCCTTGTGCAAGGAGGCTGCATAAGTTCCAGGCTCCTTGTCCAGGTTGTGGAAAGATTATTCAGAAAGTTATTAAGATATTCATCCTTTAAAAGGCACACAAATGGATTGTTTATGTTCTGGGGACCTAAACGAAAATTAAGACAGTACATGAAAACAAAAAATACAGTACAGTTAAACACATTCAACAATACAGCCACATGCTCATAGATACCCAAACACAAGACATGCACCTTACGAACCCTGAAAATCTACAAAGGTATGCATAAAATATAGCACTTGGTAAAGATTGCTCTTGATTGCTAGGTTTATTTTTTCTCACGCTGCCTTTAAGTATTGTTGGATGAAACCCTAGACAGGAATTTGTCACACCATATGTTTGCTTTGCTACCATATTGAAATAAGGGACAAGACAGAAGTATTTATTTATTTATTAAATTCTCACGTAAGAGTGCATAGGTGAGCTTTTGTTTGATCTCATGAAGGCTTGTTTTGTTTATTTTTCTGTTTTGTTTTTCATGCTTTGTAAATTTTAGTAATTTTGTTAAATTTTTTTCGCGGTGGCAGCATTGAAAGATGGAGTTCTTCCCTTGGCTGTTTTTCCCTTTAGAGATTGACTGCAGTTATCTGGGTGGACTTTAAAAAAAGCTTAATGCAGGAATTTAAATACAGGAAATGTTCTCTAAACTGGTTCTTTTGCGCAGTGGAGTGTGGTCCGAAATGGAAGTCATAAATACAAGACTGAAGGAAAAGTAAACTAGAAAATAAATAGATAAAACTTTTTCTTCTCAGCAGCTGCGGGCCTATGGGAGCCTACTTCCAAACTTCAATGGGAAAAAAAACTGAAACACATCTCTGTAAGTGAATGTATTGTAACATACATGCATCGGTGGTGACTTCAATAGTATTTCAGCACATAGAATTTAACCTGCTTGAGAATGTGCAGCTGAAAAACTCTTAAATACAATTTGTTCTTGTTGGTGATTTGATGTTTGTGTTAAATACTTAAAATTGCCAAACCTTTGATGATAGTTGTGCCTGCAGTATATTATGTCTGAATCGTTCATGTTAAGATATTATCCTTCAGTGTTCTCTACATCCCAAACTTACGATAAATGAACACTTTATGTATGTTTAGTATTTAATTTATTTATGATTCAGTTTTAATTGTGACCACCTAAGATGCAGAAAAGTTGCACTTCTAACAGAGGTCTAATGTTCTATTTGATTTCATAAATGTGCCGAGTTATGAAATGTACCGTACCTCAAGTGAAAATGTCTACAGAGTACTTACGGAGAGTTGATTTAAGCGTTCCACTGCCATATAATGATTTTGAGCTGAAATTTGTACGTACTAGATTTTATTTAGATGGTTCTGCATTGTATGAAGATTGTATTTATCTACCACATCGAGGCTTTTTTTTTTTTGTTTGTTTTTTTGCCTGATTCTGTGAGTCGTACATATAAACACAACATACTCTATATATTTCTCATGTGTAAGATGGCCAGTGATGGAAGGCTCTTGACTCTGCTTATTGTAGAGAGTGTTTATAGTTTTGTTCATTGTTTTTCTTTTTCCATACTTGCGCTTAAACTTTTTGCCAGCAGGTGGAGAGAAATTTCATTCTTGTATCTAATGCTTACAACAGTTATGAAGTACCAGTAACCTATAATACATATTTAAAGCATGCTTTCTATCATGACTGGAGCCCACACAGAGCAATGTTAGCCATTTAAAAGTTCTAAAAGATTAACAAAGCTTGCATTGATCTGCATTAGCATGCTTCCAGAGAAGTGAACAAGATACAACCTCATGTAAAGGAAATATTGCATCATAGTGGTACTGGTTCAGATTAATAGACCTAATTGTTGTAATAACTGATATTGATATAAAGTGCTTGTATGTGGTTCAACTTTTTTTTTTTTAATTGTTTTGGGTTTTTTTCTGTTTTGTTTTTCATTTGTACTTGTTACAGATTGAGAATATGTTGTTTTTGTTAAGCAATAAAGATTTAGAAGTTCTGTGTTTTATTTTGTTCATTCACCCTCCAGAGCCCCCCCCCCTCCTGTGTGTATGTTGGCTGAAGAATAAGTCATTGTATGACAGGCCAGCTGTCATATGTCTTCTGCTCCTTGACTGGGGTCCAGCACCTGCGACTCTCCCCTTGCTTACTCACAGTTCCTCCGCTGCTTGCTCGTCTTCAACTTATTTCTGTCCTGTTCTTGAGAAGTGGGGCAGACACGCTGTCCTCTACTGTGTTTGCAGCTGTAACACTAATGCAATCTAGCTGGTGTATAAATACTGCAACTACTTAAGCCCAGGGTGTTATTTAAGAGCTGATTACTCATTAGGTTATATTTCCTGTTTGTGGAAAGCCCCTTGTTAAGCTGCCCCCCCCCCCTTATCTGTAATCACACATTCAGTGAAGCTGACCCACATATACAGTGGTGATGCAGAATGGGTTTTCTTTTAAGTTACAGAGTTATGTTGATTCATATTAGAGTTTTTAGACGACTCATGCAATACAAACAGCTTTTTTATCAGTGTAGCTAAATGTGTGTAGTTAATTTTTTTATAAGAATAAATCTGCCGGTTGACACATGATACCTAAAACCTAAATAAATAAACTTATGTTCAACAACAATCTAAATGAGTAGGAATCAGTATTCTGACTTTTTTTTTTTTTTATTCAGCCATGGTGGAAATATGTAAGCTTGTATTGTGTAGATGCTGAAAAGTATGAAGTCAATATGAAAGTAAAAATGAACAAATAAAAACATCCCATAGTTGATGTGTTTTGTACTATTAGGGCACTAAATGTTTGTAGCAAACAGAAAAGCTTCATCTCACTTCGTATCTAATTCTGTAATGGCACACTGCTTTGTCTGTGGCATCTGGTGCGTCACAGCATAAAGATGAAGACTGGTATAACACCCCTGGTGACATGGCATCCAGACCTTGGCAGCTCTAGAATGGCACAGCCCAGGGAGTGGCAGGGGAGCTGCATGTTTCCATGGTGACAGTACCTCCATCTCAACATCCCAGAATAATTTAACACATTCTCTGTTCATCCTCTTCGGTGTACAACATGCAGTACTTCCTAGAGAGATCTTTTTATTACCTCTTGAGTTTTTTTTATTTGTGATTTTAAAGCTCATTTATAAATACACACGTTATATTTAGATGTCACTAACTTCCTGTGTCCTTCATCTTCAAACCTCCATGACGGCGTGCCTCAGTCTGTTTACCTTCCTTTCCTTCCTTCAGGTTGTGTGTCTGTAACTATATCCGCATGGTCCGGGACCTTTCCTTTCTCACCTCCATTTAGACGCGCACACACACACATTCCCCTCTGTTGTGTCCGACTATTTTGTTGCTCCAGAAACCAGGCCGCTAATTTTGTCCCACTGCTGACATGAGAGAAGGTCATGGAAGCCGGAGAAAAAAAACTAAGCGAGGAATACGGAAGAAGGCACAAAGACAGAGTTTAAAATGAAGGAGCTGATGGCGATGTGTCAAATGAAAATGACTTAAAAGAAGAAACAACAAAGCTCATCTTTTTTCATGCCTCTAGCAGGAAGCCGGATTTAGAAGCTGATACTGTAAAAGCTTGTCATAGTTTCTACTTAACCATCTACACAAATCTACCATCCGTCTGCAGGCATGTACAGGTGAATCATACTTCTTAAAGAAACTATGCTGATTACGGTTTACACATGGCAATGTCAAGGTGTAAAGTGCCTTCAAATTAACTGGGTGGATTTTATGAGGGCTCAGTCAGATACCTTTCAGATTAATCGGAATAAAGTGACAGTCTCAAAGAGATTAATCATCTTTGTGTTCCAGTCTGTAATGCCTCCGAGTATCATACAGCCTGTGGCATTATTGGAATATACGGTATGTCATGTAAATAATCTGCTTGTTTGTAGCATGTGGAACACAAGTTATTTACAGTAAATAACTTTAGTGGGACCATGTGCTTCAAAGTATGCTGGTGGGAAGTGGGTTATGCACATGGGTATGAGGATGCATGTGTGTTTGTCTGTGAGCACTGGAGCCTCGTAGTGAGTGGGATGCCAGTGAAGGGAAGGGCAACGGATAGCTCAGGGGCTCAGTCCATTCCTGTGATTTAACATGACACCACTTGCACTAAGACTGCGACAGCTGCATATGCACATGCCGGCCATTCTGTTTGTTGTAGGGGATTACGCTGCGATAAAAGCCCCAGTGAGCTGCAGCGTGGCCGGGCTGCAGAACTACTGTTTCCCCCCCTTGACTTTAGAAAGCTTTCTCCAGGCCTCCAGAGCCCTGTGAAAACACAGGTGGGGCACTTCATTCTGAACAGGAATGAATGGGAGTATTCTCCCGATGATTAGCCAAGCCGTAGTAGTGTCACATCACCTTCAGGCATCAGTCAAAGGGTTCAGCTCTGCAGCTTATGTAAGGGTCATTAGTCAACAGAAACAGTGGAGTGCAGTGGTGTAGTAATCAGATCCAACTGCTTGCAATCATTTATTCATTCATCTTTCACGATTTTCAATTGATTAACTTTAATTGTGTTGTTTGTTCTGATAGCTTCTGAGCAGGAGTAAACTGCTTTGTCATCTTTTAACATTAATGTTGAGTACCCAGTAAAATCACTGCAATCAGGAAGCGTAGATCTAATATCAAAGGGTTGAGTGATGGATGTGCAGTTATCATGGTGACTGTACAGAAACAGTATCTCTAAAGAACAGACTAGGGCATCTGTTGCAGTCACTATGGTGACCGTGTTCACAGAGGTACCTTACTGATATTGCTGTATGAATCCAGAGTTCAAGCAGAATATTGCAGAAGCACCCTGCCATCCAGGCCCACAAATGAGATTTGGCATGTTTCATACTGAATTGTTCCTGATTTTTTGTTCTCATATGCCCATATTCCTCCCCACTTCTGCCATAAGAATGCAGAAGAAGAAGTTTACTCACCTCAAACCTTTATTATTTATTATGGAAAAGCTTCAGATTTTAAACGTGTGATTCATGAACTTCTCAAATTTGATTTTAAACGACCTTACTGGATTGTAAGTCTAATAGTTTCATTGAGTTTTCCAGTTAGAAACTGTGCTGTAACTTTGTATTTGTCAATGATTAATGGTCAAATTGGAGCAGCTGCTATGTTTACATATCATCCAGTTAATTCCCAACAACTGCTGCAGACGGGGGCTAATTTAGAGGAAAATATAGAAAAAGGTATCTCAATAAAGTGTTGGTTAAAAACAGCTTTATGACATCCTGATATTGATTCTACACATGTTTAGAACACCACTGGAGTGATAAAAGCCATTTTATCTATCCCTTTATTTCCTGTTTTGATGATGATAGTTTTCAAGAAAAAAAAAGAGAAGTTTCCCCCAAAGAACTTAATTTAGGTTGAGATCTGGCCATAGAATATGATTCACATTATTTTCATACACATCTGACCACTCAGCGATCAGTTTTGAAAAGCGGAGAATTTTTTAAAAAAAAAGGAAAAAACTTCTTCTTTTAAAATGAGATTAAATCATCTGTTCTTGTGTAACATGTCTGTTGTTAAAGCTCCCCGGATGAACATCCTGCTTCATCCAACTTTAATCAGCATTCCCTCACTCATGTTATGTTACTCTCCTCTTACATATCTGAGATTTCCCGTCTGCGCTCAGATGACAGTTTTCCAGGTTAGTGATGATCTTGAGGCTAACCTGGGATGAAGAGGGCCCGGCCCTCCCTCTTCAACCCAAGCTCAGCTGTTCTACAATGTGCTGCTGCTTGTCACTGGGAAGTGGAACAGTGTTGCCAGTGACAGGGCAATCCCTGAAAGCAGACACACACACAAACTAATACACATTTCTGAATATGTTTCCAGTCAAAATAATGGGGTTAAACTTTACAAATGTCTCTGAATTAACTGCCCATAGAATTAAAAAGTGTTTATCGGGATTAAAATGTCCTAGTTATCACCTGAATAAAATGAAATGGGTTGAAGGATTAGAGCATTTGCAAGCAGTAAATAAACACTTGATTTCCTCTTGTATATTTTTATGTTAAGTGCTCACTTCAAAATGCTGAGAGGGGACTTGTTTCTCAAACAAGTTGAATGCCTGATGCTACAAAACACACACTCACACAACTTCTCTAGTTCTGCTGACAATGGGTTAAGATGACAGAAGGTTATGAGTGACTCTGACACACTGCAGACCCCCTCCCTGCTGTACCCCTGAGTCCAACACAGGCGTCTTTGTACTCACTCCACCATCAGTGACTATCCATCACAGGCTAACCTGACAGCCTACTGCAGCCCTGTGCCAAGCTCCAACTGCACTCTGCTTCAACCCCAAATCTCAAGACTGAGCAACGAGCATCCTGCCAAGCTGAAATGCCTCTTCCATTTCATCCAGTCGGACACACAATTTCAGTTGCATTTGCACCTGCATTACTACACAATTAGGAAACTTCAGATAAGGAAAACAGAAGAGAAAATTAGAGGCTTGGTATCATTTTTCTTTTTCATTTTAATAGCAGGCTCCTACACCAGCCTGACCTTGGATCTGAGACTCTTAAATGAGACACAGCCATCATTGCCGGGACATTTTTAATACGCCACGTCAAAAAAAAAGGATGAAACCTTTTGAACCAAGTTTTAGAAATGCTTACACGGAGGATATTAAATGTGGGGTGTTACATTATTTCAAAGAAAAAAGTTGGGATGCTGTGTAAATTTAAAAAGGTGAATGAAAACAATGCAATGTAAATGAAAATTAGTATGTTGGCTTACAAATGAATTTACCACCTTGGCTTTATAGACCTAATTTAAGACTTGATGCTGCTGATCATCATCAGAACCTACAGTACATAATTGTTTCAATTAAGTCCACCTGTGTGAAGTCGTCTTGCCACATGATCTCAGTATGATTACACCTGTTGTAAAAGGCCCCAGTCAGCAACAACACTTAGCAGTACCACCAAATAAGCAGCACAGTGCATACCAAAGCACTCTCTGAACAGTTCAGGGACAATGATCTGAATAAGAACAGCTTAGGGTTGGACTCTGAATATCTCTCAAATATTAAATCCATGGTTAAAAAACAAGAATTTGGCTCCACAACGAACCTGCTAAGAAAGGGCAGACCACCAAAAGGTACTAGACAAGAAAAACATTAATCATTGAGGTAAGAAAGGGGCCAAAGATAACCCTGAAGGAGATCCAAAGTTCCACAGCAGAGGTTGGAATGTCTGTTATTAGGACCACTTCAGGCCTCACTTCACAAAAGTGGTCTTTGTGGAAAAGTAGATATTGCTTAAAGAAAAGAAAAACATGTTTGAATTCCACATAAAGCCTTTTTGGGATACTCTCTAAACATATGGAAGAGGCTGCTCTATTGATGAGAGTAAAACTGAACTTTTTGGCCATAAAGGAAATGCCACATGCAGCAATAATCCAATTCCCCCGAGAGCACCATGTGTCATTGACAGCAGTATGGACCAGACACATCCCTCTACATGCCTTACGCACTGTGTGGCCGCAAAATATAATAATTCTCCTGCCACCAGCAAACATTCACCATTACCAAATACATGTATTACGATGATATATCTATGGCAGTGATATCTGAAACGTTAAGATGTAACATCTCATTCTGTGCTTATCATTCCAAGCCACTTCTCTGCTGAGTGAATTGTGTGTTTTGGCTGTGCTTCCATGCTAGCGGAAACCAGTCAGAATTAGCAGATGAGCTATGAGGTGAAACATGTCCTGGAAGGATTAACACCCGCGGGGATAGGCTAATGCTACGACGGGCAGGAAGAGGTCAGGACATGAAAAAAGTCCAATGCCCTGCATGGTTGTCTCATTATTGCCGGGTGATTTTTGAGAGTAATGTGAGCCAGTGACAGTCTGGTGCTTGGCTTGTTGTGCTGTTTGTGCCTGCACAGGCTTGCCTAGTTCAGAGAAGTGAAGCTCAGAAGGTCACTTGCATCACTCTGTGCAATCATTTTGGAAGGAAAGTCGCTGGGAATGAATGCAGTACATAAACTCAACACTCAGCAACAAGTGGCAAAAGCTTTCATGTCACCCACCAGTTTACACATTTATTGATCAGTCAGGTGATCGTTATGAACGATCACCTGACATCACCTCTGCAGCCTAGTTATGAGCAAACAGAAAATTATGCCCAACAAAACACACAAATACTTATTGCTATTGCAAATCATTGGCTCCTAGTGGAGGTGACAGCTGTCTCCAGACTGTCCCTACTTCAACCGCCCCATCCCCCCATGGCATAGCACTTCATGTATAGCGTCATAGAGGGGAACGACTGGGATTAGCTCATTAAGGCAGACATCTTTGATCTGCGGTTATCTCTTCCATTTCCAAGGCAACCTGATCATATACTAGCCTCTTAAGGCACACATGAGCACACTAACCCACTGAAGGGTGCACACGCGCAAACACATGAACAGGCCTGAAAGCCCTAGAGAGCAGGGGCAACAGAGATGTGAAGTGTAGATGTGCAGCAACAGCTAAACGTCGTGTCAGGTTTCTGGGGGCTCGTGCTAAATTTAACCCTGTGATCCTGCAGCAGGCAGAGGGGTTTAAATGCCAGCCTACAGTTGCTCCTCACCAGTTGTTCTCCACACGTCTTCCACTCATCGCAAACTAAGGCCAGGAAGGAGACAGGCACATCACTCCGTCACACGCCACAGACGCAGGACCGAAGAGCATTTACTGAAGTGCAGTTCCAGGGGAGGCAGGGATATTTGGCCCTTTACATCCAGACCACCGTACTGACCAGTATGGAGCTTTTTGAGACCAACCCTTATTTTTTCCCTGACCAGCGCTTCTATGAAGGAGGGGACAGCTATTTCCCCTCTCGCCTACCTGGGGCATACGACCAAACTGGCTACCAGGACAGGAGCTCCATGATGGGCTTGTGTGGGAGTCTGTCTGGGGGTGTTGGTGTTGGAGTGACAGGTAATGAGGACAAAGCCTCTCCATCCAGCCTGTCACCTCACTCTGAGCCACACTGCCCAGGTCAATGCCTGCCCTGGGCCTGTAAGCTGTGTAAAAGAAAGACAGTGACCATGGATCGTCGGAGGGCAGCTACACTGAGGGAGAAGAGACGTCTGAAGAAAGTGAACGAGGCCTTTGATGCTCTGAAGAGGAGCACCCTGATGAACCCCAACCAAAGGCTGCCCAAGGTGGAGATCTTGCGCAGTGCCATCCAGTATATCGAAAGGCTGCAGGCACTTGTGTCCTCCCTCAACCAGCAGGACACTGAGACAGGACAGCAGGGACTGCACTACCGACCAACTCCAGCCCAGCCCAGAGTAAGTAGAGAGAAGAGGTCGCAGACACACAACAAGGAGCCAAAAGAAACAGAGAGAACAGGGAGAAAAATATGCAATGCTCTTGTTGGAAAAAGGAAGGAAGGAAAGAAAAACTACGACAAACATCAACTGGCTTTGAGAAGGATTTTAACTTTGTGAAAAAGAAAAATTAATTAATTAATTGTTGTAGATTTTTTCTCTCCCTCTGAAGTGGTCACAGGATATATTAGTGGTGGTATGTGTGACATTACACTACACCATAGTGCATGCTGTGTTTCAGTGGGAGGTTTGTACTGTATAAAAACACTGACTGACAGCAACTTCTGTGCTTGTCTCCATGGAAACAGGTGTCATCTTCAAGTGAGCCCAGTTCGGGCAGCACCTGCTGCAGCAGCCCAGAGTGGAGCAGTACTCCAGAGCAGTGTCCGCAGAGCTACAGCAGCGAGGGTGAGCACTTTTTAAAACTCTAATTAAACAGCACAAACAACTCAGAGCGCCTTCACAGATACTGACTGACTCAATCTTCCTCCTCTCCGCAGATCTCTTGAGTGCTGCCGACTCACCAGAACAGGGGAACATGCGTGCCTTGACTTCCATTGTGGAAGGCATCTCTGCAGTTGACGGACCAGTGGCCTTTCCTGTGGACATTCCCAAATAGACCCTCCAACCAGTGGAACCATGTAGGTGCACAGAGAGCCACAAACACAAGGCAAAGGAGGCAATGGACAACCAATTCTAAAGGATGAAGCTTTTTTTCTTTCTTTTTTGTGCATCTACTGATTTGAGTGCTTTGTCTTATGTAAAAAATTTTTAAAAATTGTAATTAATTAGTATTGAATGTCTGCTGATCTAAGGGTCTGCTAGCCAAACTGAATTCCTCCTTTCACAATGAGGCCTTATTCCCTTTACTACCTGCCTTATCCTGCGGTCCAGCCCTGTCTGTCAGAGCCAAAGGCGCTTAGTCTAACTAGAGATTCAAGGACTTTGCTGCATGAACCTGAAATGTACGTAGTTACTAGAGTGGATCTCTGTTAAGCCTGCCTCCAAACTGGCTCTTCTCCTCTCTTAATTTAAGTTTTCGTATTTCCAAAACCTTTCCCTGATCTTTCAGTCTTTTTTGTGTGAGTTTTAATGCTTAAACAAAACATGAGTTTATTTGTGGGGCCAATATGTACCATGGCAGTTTTGACCAAGATCTGCTTAATTTAAACAGGTTATGAATGCTAGTGATGTAAATACGTTCCCTTTTTCTACAGAGTGGTTTTGCCATTTTATTTTCTATTTTTTTGCTAACTTATTTTTGACTTTTATAACTAAGATTGTTGTGTATTTGTAGATGTTCTGAAAAAGTGATATTTTCTGTTCAATTGCAATAAAAACCATTTTCAATACAACGTTCTAGAACATCACTCCGAAACGAAAAGGAACACAACATCCAAATTCTTGAAAAAAAAAACAGCTTTACTTATGTTTATATAGTGTCATAAATACAGTACACATTTTTTGGATAGCCAAATAATAAAATCTTGATTTGTCAGCATTGTTTCACACCTGGAATAAAGACACAGTACTCATAGCTGCCACATAGCACATTACACCTTTTGGACACCTTGGAAAAAAACTGTAAAATAAAATAAATAAATAAATAAATAAATAAATAAAAACAAACAAAACAAAGATTGTACACTCATCCAACAACTCACTAGTTCATATGCTGTGATCACATTGAATGAGGAGTTGGTCAGCCAAGGGCACGGACTGCTTACTGGCACATCTTTCATGGCAACTAAATGGGAGGTGACGAAACAAGATCCGTCACTAAGAGCAGTATCATGTGGATTTCATTGGCTGATGTTGAGCAGCAGTTTACAGTTTGACTTGAGAGAAAGTTTGAAATGAACAAAGAGGAGCTACAGTGTTAACACTACCATCCACAGAGAAAACTCATGGTCACATGGCTGGGCTCGGATTTTCACACACAACCCCCCTACAAGTCTCCCGCAGAGGGGTTCATTCGCTCACTCGCGCGCGCACACACACACACACACACACACACACACACACACACACACACACACACACACACACACACACACACACACACACTCCTCATATTAAAGGATTCTCTCTATTCTAGGCTACATAGTGTCGTACAGAAGGCGAGAGAGGCAGAAAGAGGAGAAGAAACAGCTACATCGTGTCAAAAAAGGAGGAGAAAAAGGAAAGAAAAGGAGAGGAGGCATAGAGAGAATTGGACCCATGAACCTGTGAAGAGTCCTTGTAGAAATACACACTTCCTTCAGTGAATCCCTCCCACCAATAAATCACACACGTACAGCATACAGCAAAAGACACGCAAAGGTCCGACACAGAGAGAAAGAGAAAGAAAGAGAGAGAGAACAGTCACTATCGAATACAGGGCATTGGGTTTCATACGGCAATATTATGTTGTTTTCCCATATATATTTCCAATATATATTTATAATATATATAATATTTCTATAAAAAACATAAGTCATCCATTTTATGTACAGAGACGATTAATGAGTAATACCTTGCATAACCGGTAGAAGGGTACTGTGCAGCAGATCTGCCATTTATACAAGTATTCATCACTCTTAAGTCCAAGCCAACGACTGGTCATCATCTCCATAAATCATTTTTATAGTATCAACTGTTAACACAGGAAGATTTGTTTGGACTTGGCCATATTGAGACTATTAGAACCAGGACAAGAACCCAAAGCTGAGACCAGGGGAGCAGGAGCACAACACCACAACAACAAGGCTACTGGGAGCACTGGGGTAAACTGGGCGAGACCAGGATGAGCCTCCTTTACAGCAGCGAGCGCAGCCAATGCGCACTCTCAGAGTTCAAAGGTCAGAGTTGGCCTCTGTATTGCACGTGTCCGAAGGAGAGGTGAGAGATGAAAGGTGGGAGGGTAGGCTGGGCTGCAGAGGGGTGAAGCTACCCTCTGAGGGACCCAGGTCTCCCTCTCCAGATTTGGCATATCACTCTCAAAAGGCCGCAAGCATATGTCCGTACAGGTAATGAGAATGCACTGAAAGAGAGAAGCAAAGATGATTAGTGAGAAAATTGGTGTCTCATACATGTTAAAAGCATTTTAAACCAAATATCATTAAACATATGCACTGTACAGGTCCTTTACTGAGCAGAAACTGGGGCTGATGGAGAACAATGAGCGAATAATGAGTCAATCTTGATATGTTGATATTATTTTCATTGTGCAACTTTCAATAAATAACAAAGCCACATCAATCTATATTTTTTAATATTGTTATCTAAACCCATAACAAAGACTGGACACAATGAATGTCCAATTAATGCCATGTCTATGGCATCAAATTAAAACCGTTTTTTCTTCTTTCTTTTTTTTCCTGAATGATGGCGACATAAAAATAAAAATGAGAAATAAAAAGTTTAGCCGGTGTTAATGAAAATTTAAGAAATATTGCATTTGATGTGGACTATTTTCCTTCATAGATGAAAAGAAAATATAGTTTATTCCTTTTGTTTGTTTTTGTCCTGGACTCCATTTCCCCTTCAATTTGGGTATAAAATATTGATGGTCTTAAAAGTCTTTGAAATCAGTGCCATATTGGAAAAGTAATCTTTGACCAACAACCAACGGGGAATTATTGAGAAAAAGCAGGAGTGGAGAGGAACAACAGGCAGAGGATGGACTTTAGCCATTTAAGTTACTTGCACTCAGTGAGCAGCAAATCTCTACGCCACTGGAGCTGAATTTTGCTTTAATGTTGCATATCTGATCAGATTTACATTGTAGACCACTTGCCTAACATTGTTCAGGTCCTCATGGTGTCAAATGAGATCTGCCTCGTCTTGATGTGGACAAAGATTATATGAGAATGTCCTACACTGTCTGGTACCAGGGTGTTAATAGATCCTTTAGGCCCTGTGGGTTGGGAAGTAGGGTCTTGTGGATTGGGCTTGCAACCGTTAGATTCCATCAGATTGATATCTGGGAAGTTTGGAGCCTGGGTGAACATGTTCAGTGTGACCTTCCTGTCACAACCCCAACAAACCTCACACTTCTTAAGCAGTGTTTGTGGGGCCCACAGCTATCCCGCTGGGGATAGGCTGCTGCTGCTGCTGGGGAGAGCTGCTGACTGGTCTGTAAAAATATTACGGTATGTGGAAAGTGTCAGAGTAATATCTGTGTGACTGTTACTTGTAGGGCTTGAGTTGACTGATGGGACCCAATGGGGATGCAAACTTGGGTATTGAATACCTTTATTTTAGCAGCTTTGACCTTGGGTTCATCTGCTTTCAGTAATCTACAACTGGATTTGTGAATGAACTGAAGGCCCAAATTCATAGAAATGTCATGTTTAAAATAAAAAAAACCATTGCCACTGTAGCCCTAACAGGCCAACATGGGTAAGGTTTACAAATCTCTTTTCAGTGTCTTTAGACTTGGGCGGCTTACAATCTAAAAGGGTAAAATTAGAGTCAGTCATAATAAGTAAAGGTTGACATAAGTGAGGTCGGTTTTCACTCGGTTAGTGCCTCATTTTTGCCAAACAGCTGCTCAAAGCTGGTTAAGAGAACCACTAACCTGAAAGCTCACAGCAATTTCAGGCATTGGTTTGTTAGCTTACCTGTTAGCATCAGCGCTCCTGTTAGTAAGCAGAGTGTAATTAGCATGAATAGGTCCGCACGGCCGAAGGGTCGAGTCTTGGGGGCGCTGGGGGAGGAGCTTGAGAGGGCGTGGCATAGTGGGTTTTGAGCACAGCAGGACAGAAAGTAAAACAGCATGCAGTTAGTCAGTCAGGGGAACCAGAATGAAGCTACAGAAGAAAAAAAAATGCACAGGTTAACAAGTTAGTGTCATCACAAACCTTCAGGCTGGAGCTGTTTCTTGGGTCCCAAATTTACAGAAGGTGGCATGGACATGGAGGGCATGCGGAAGCCAGCAGGTAGCGTTTCCATGGAGCCTGCCATCATACCCAGACCTGCCCCTCCCTCACGAGCCCGGAACCTTTTGCGCCATGATGGAGAGCGACGGAATGATTTGTCATCGCTCTACAGGGACAGAAAAAAAAGGGCTACATCAAGCTGTTTTTCCCCCAGCTGTTTTGTATCTGATCAAATAACTGCATAGGTCACCTCCTCTAGTCGTCGGTCTGTTCCTATGGCTAACAGGTTGTTGAATTCCCTCTCCAGAACCTGCCGGGCCTGAAACACAAAACAGCCTCTGTGAGCAAGCTATACAGCAAAACTGAGGAAAATATAGCATATAGAAAGTTCCTAAAATCACTTAAATGCTCTCAAGAAAAACCTTAAAGATTTTTGATGAACTTCAAAAAAGCAATTGCCTGTAAATACAAAATAATCTGTGTAATGTGTGTGTCCTAGTAATCTGTGCAAATGCTTGTGACTGGGAATTACTTTAATGTGAATTCAAGTTGAATACAAGTCACTTTAAATCTGAGAAAAAGTGATACAAAAAATGAAGAGAAATAAATGCTAGCTACAACCAATGTGTAAAAAATGAGTAAATCACAAATCTAAGTTAAAAAAAACCCTGGCTGCTTGGCGATAGACTGCTCATAGAGCTGCCAGAGGAGCAGATGTGAGCTTACACGACTGCAGAATCACTTATTTGGATTTCTTCATCAATTGAACAGAAGCAAACAAACCTGTGAAACTTGAATTATGAAACACTTAACCTACTCCAGTCATTACACGTTGAGTGTGAACAATCATGAGTTGCATTTTCCTCCATAGCTACCTGTGTGTTTTGCATGGGGATCTGCAGGATGAGCGCTAAGCTGCTGTAGTCGAACGTCTCATCCAGAGCAAGGAGTGCTCCATGAACGCCGCTCTCTAACAAGTTACTGCTGTATTCCCTTAGACCAATGGACTGTACCCAGTGGATCACCTGCTCATTGGTCCACACCAAAACATCTGAAATATGAATACATGATTGGGATTCGTGATGTCGGAGCACAATGTGAGACAAACAGTCAACCTACTTACTGTATGTCCTTATTGGCAAATAGAAGTATTCAGTGAAAGAGGGATGGATAAAGCGATAATGTGCATGTCCACATGGTGTCAATTCACTGGCACACTCCCTTTGTTCATTTAAAGCACAGCTGTCAGCCAGCTTTCCATGTTGGAACAGGCGGAGTGTGTGCATGTGAGTGTGTTTATGTGTGTGTAAACAGGGCAGAGTTTTGATTTGACGCGACAGCTGAGTCAAGTTCATGTGTTGAACTCAAGGTCAAAAGGGCGAGAAGGGTGGTTAGATCTAAGTGTGTGTGCTCGCGTGTGTGTGGACCACTCCACATGCAAGAGGGGATTTAGGTTGTAAGATTGGCTTTATGACAGTACAAGGAGCAGCTGTTGGGAGTCCCAAGCACTGTACATATTCACAATATCACATAAAACCACTAGGTGGTACTCTGGCCTGCTGAGACCGACATGGTGTTGAAGCTTGTAAAACCGGTGTAGGAACATTTTAATGTGTGTGTGTCACTATGCATGTAGATTAGGGAGTGTGTCAAGTGTACCTTTCATATCATGCTGGCTGTCCTCTCTCCGGCGATCTAGGTCTTTCCTGTCATAATTGAGTCTCTTCAAGGACATAATCCCATACTGAAGACTAGCCCTGGTGCACATCCACCCACACACAAAGGAAAGCACAAGCACATTAGCCTTCTCATCTCCAATGCTAATATCGCCACTTAGCAGATGAAAGGGGAAGTAGATCAAACGGCAGCTAAGCTAATCGCCATGGCTGCACACCTGTGGAAGCTGTCCACCATCTTGAGATGGCTCCTCAGGTCCTTCTTGGTCAGGTGGTCCAGCATGCGGGCGTCCACCAGGCACTCCATGAAGTAGGAGCGGTACTGAGGCAAGCCGAGGCTGGGAAGCCATTCGTTCCCGATCCACTCATGATTCATGTCGCCATACGCCAAAGTCTGAAGGGAGAGGAGTACAAAATGATAAGGTTGGGTGTAAAATAAAAAATAAAAAAAAGGTAAAACAACTGTTTTCCCTGTCATTTTGTTTTATAAATAGATTCATAAAATTTGAGATAGATTCAGGTGTTTAAATCCAGGTGCTCTGTTGGTCCACAAACAGAACATGTCTGTTCTCATTGTAAACATGCTGTAAGAGGAATATTACAGGTTTGACAAAGAACAACAGTACACAACACCTCATGTGTATGTTACAGATCCAAGACTCTGTGGTATTGAGATTGTCAGGTCTTTAAAAGCACAAGAATATTGTAACGGGGCAAAGCTGTCTTCAATGTTATCTATAAAAACAGATCTTTCTGTGCTTTCACAAGTAATGTGAAACAATGTTTGTCATTGTTTTGCACTAGTGTGCATCCTTAGCCTGACATTCAAAATGGTTTGTCACACTGAATCGTCTGAGATGAGATTTTGGGAAAAACAAACACTCTCAGAAGACAACAAAAAGGTTTGCAGGTAATTGGAGGAAATATCCGTCTATTAATTGCTGATTGTTGAAGCCTGATTTACACCAATCGATGAAGTGAAATCAGTGAAGAAAATTTTACTTTTGCTAGTTGGGAGAAGGGTGAAACCATCCTCATTAGGACAGGTCACAAATATATTTCAATAGAGAAATACTTCCCAGTCCTAATATAAATAATGGTATAGCAAATAGATTCCCTTGTTATTTAGTTGAAGGAGAATTTTACATCTTGAAAGAGAGTCAGACGTGAGGCAGAAAATTATCTCCAGCTGCTATTGTTATTTTGTAAAGCTGAAGGTGAATTGGCCTATTTGTGTGTTGGTGTGTTTTCTGTATGTGTACAAGAGCCTCGCTAGATTTTCTCTGTGCATGCAGACAGATGTTTGCAGTTCAGCAGGCTCACCTGTGCCCAGCTGCCCTCCTCATTCTCCTGAGTGGCAGCATGATGGAGACAACACACGAGGTTAGTGAGACGGGGGCTAGTTAAATACACATGTATTACACATTCAGAAAGAAAAACAAGTTCTTTTTAGTTTTTACCCTTCAGCAAGCCTCAACTTAACTATTAAGACAAAGCACTTATATCATCAATTGAATTTTGCATGAAGACACAGACCCTGTGACCACAGGTTACATCAGCTACATCTGGCAACCAAATACAATTAGTGTGAGATGCAGTGGATATTTAAAAGGGTCTTGGAGGAGAGGACATATGTGTGTTGCCGTGGGGATAGTGTGAGGTGACAGTGGTGGGTAGGGCTAACAGGAAGGGGAGCACCCAGATGGTACTGACCGCTTTAGTGGAGGACGCCAGGTTCTCCATCTCTTCATGAGTCACCCACACATTTCCGGAGGACTGCTCAGAGGACGAGAATATACCCAAACGTACATACACACAGACACGCACACACACACACAAAAAAAGCATTCATGGGCATGCACACGCACACAAAAGAAAAACACACCCAAGAATGCACTCATGTGTATATTTTCACACATATCCACCCCCACGCACACACACAGACAAACACTGAGTTGAGTGATGCCAAGGAAGGGAGTGTATTTCAGGCAGGTAGCTTGTAGCTATATCTGGCACTATTTGTGTGTTATTTTCCAACAGCAACCCATGCAATATATGGCTGCTGAAAGGGACAAGTCAGACTGGGATCAAAGATTTAGAAACAAGGGAAAAAAAATACTAAAAAGTGTGAGGAGGCATCATTTGAGTGTGCAAAGTGAAGGTTATAGCTAGCAGTGGCACAAATTTTCAGTGAAGGGTAATGTGTCCACATGTGTTAGAAATGGATTATCTATGTGTTCCAGGTTCCTTTGCTCCCATATTCATTTATTTATGATTTTTCTAAGCATACATATGAAAAAAATGTAATAGTGTAGGTGTGATGGTTGTATTTGTTTACCGTTCTAGAGGTGAGGGGAGCAGAGGGGCTGGTGAGGGAGACCATCTCCTGGATAGCCAAACGAAGTTTGAGTCGGTGCAGAGGGTTGCTGATGCCGATTTCCCTCTGGATTTCTGTGTCTGACAGGGCCGACATGATGGCTCCACTCTTCACATTGGCACGGCAGGCTGCTACATACCAGGCTGGCATACCCACCCACAGCTGGTGAGAGTCATCAAGACATTCAGCATCACCATTGTTGTCACCATCAATGCATGGAAAAAGGGAGGAGCCTGACATGAAGAAGAAAAAAAAAGCAAATAGATGGACTAGAAGATTTGTAGAATACCTCTAGCCAAGAGACGACGGTAGGACCGTCCCAATGTGCAAATGGAAGTCCTCTTTTCCTTGCATCTTCCAGAAGCTCATGTCTGAAGAAAGAAATAAGACACAAAGGCAGAAGGAAAAATGAAAAAATAAGAAAAAAACCAGAAGTAGAAAACAAATGCTCTAAGTTGTTCTTTTTACTTTTTCTTCATCCTGCGGTCCCTCTCAGCCTGTGTGCCCAGTTTTCCCAGAGTCATAGTGTCACCAATGCCCATCTCAAAGTCTAAAACACAACAGATATGAGTTAATGTACATTTCTGTTGCATATGATGAGGAACAGTGTGCTGATAAGGTTTTCAGTCTATAGAGAACCTGTTAATGCTGGTAGAGACTGTCCATCTCTGACAACAGTCTGGTCCATTCGACCCTTCTCTTTCTTCCCGAACAATCGGCCAATAGATGATTTGATCCCTTTCTTCGGTTTGCTGCAAACATCAAAGACAATACAAGTGAAAAGGGAATTTATTACCATGAAACTTCATACACTTATGCACTTTATTGCTAACATTTCAACAAATAAACAAAGAAAACCTGAAACTTTATGTTTAAAAAAGCAAAACAAGACGGTATTTAGCTAAATATTAAACTTGACTTTGTCGTCATTCAGCACTATTTTCACTGCACAGGAAACAACAAGACATTTTAAAAAATTAAAGATGAAAAAGATTGGACTGAGAATTCAACACAGAGGGTGTTTTCAAGCAGTCTCTTCTTCTTGAGGAAGCTCATGTCCCTTAGTGTTTTCAACAATATGTTGCATATCTATACGTCTGTGGAGCCATCTGTTAAGGTAGCAGAACCAGAGCCAGAAACTGAACAAACTGATGAAGAAGGCTGGCTCTGTGCTGGAGACTGCAGTCCACAGGGCAAACGTAATATCAGCACTGCAAACCCTCGACGCAGCATAGGGATTAAGTAACAGAGCATCTCCAGACAGAGGCTGCTTCAGCTTGACTGCAATAAGGACTGTGACAGTGTTTGTCACGCTCCATCCATATACCTGCTTGTCTGTGTAAATGTGTATGTGTGTAATTACCCCCGTCCATCTTCCAGACTGCCTGTAAATTGGGCAAAATTGGTTTCCAGCCGTAAACTGCGTGGGGATGAGGGAGGAGACGTCTCACACTTGATAGTAGCTTTGTCCACTTCCACTGGAGACTAAAAGTGTCACAAAACATGCAGCTTGTTCATAAAAGACAACAAAACTTTAAAAAAAAGAAGTGATTTTAGGTATGTTTGCAAACTTACGGCTACTTTCCTTCTGTGTTTCCTCAAGTCGCTTGGCTACAAGAAAGAAAACAACACATTGTGATAAAAGCAGCCAAGTTCAACATTCAGGTACGGATACTGAAGACTGAACAAGTGTGTTCACTGACCAGGGTCATGATGCCTAGATGGTGACTGGTGCGTCCATGATGTTTAGGTGTTGAGTGGCCACTGGTGGGCGGGGAGGAAGATGATGCCAGAGACTGGGCGGTGGCAGAGGTGGGCAAGGCGCGGGGTCGAAGCGTCACATTGAGACCATCCATGCTGCCGCTGTTTACACGAGACTCGATGTCGTCGGAGCGCAGATCTGCTGACTCTCTTTCTACCTGGATCATCCTGCCAAAATGAAACATGAGCACATGCATGATCTAACTCAGCACTAAGGCTGCCTATTGACGGTACAGCTTGTATTTTTGTTTTTATTCAATCAGATCCATTTACAGAGCACTCAGGAAATAGCTGTAAAATATTGACTACATGATAATAAAAGAAAAAAATGCTCGATTTAAAGGAAACTTAAAAGCATAAAAAAGACAAAAACAAGCGCAGGCTGTACTAAAATGCAATTTCTAATTTGAATACAAGACACATTTTGAGCTTAGTTTATAAAAGCAGTGAGGCTGTTAGTGTTCGGTACCCAGAGTGGAAGCTGCTTCAACAGGGAAGTTTAAAGGCTCTGCCTCTTATTCTATTTCTGGAAATTCTGAGAACCAAAATCAGCCCAAATCAGCCGTGTATTCTGAGACAAAAGGGAGCTTGGCCATTATAGGGTTTCTAAAAGATAAGAGGATTTTTTTTTTTTCTACAGGGAGCTTATGTGGAGAGGGCAGAGCAGGGAAAAGTTGGAAATATGAAAACCTTTTGGGGGTATTCATCAGTATTCAGGCTGCAATGTCTTGGGTCAAGAGAATTATTTGGACAGCTGGCTAAAATTTCTCCAGCCTAACTGTGATGAATGCATTGACCAGTTTGACAATGTTGTTTTGGGAAAAATGCTCTTTGTAACCGTTGAACTATTATATAAGACAATAAATCTTATGTTTAATTTCCTGAGCCTATTATCAGTGCATATGGTGATGGAGATGATCTGATCACCCCTGTTTAGTACCTCTTCTTAACCTACAGTTTTCAGATTGGGTAAAATTGACTTAAACTTGTGTTGTTGGTGACACGTCTTTACTCTGTAGTAAACAGCAAGCTTTTTCCTTTTAAATGCTCTACACTGTCTATAAAAGCTATAGTATGCCTTTTTACAGTTCTAATAACTGAAGAGCTCCCTATCACCTCTATGCTTTGGATCCGTCTATAAGCCTTTAAATTAAACAAAAAGTAGCAGCAGTACATTTATTTGCTGTAAAACCTTTTCTTCCTTTCCTTCTATCTGTCTACTGTTTCTTGCAGTTGCATTGTCCCCATGGGAACCATGTAAAGTAATGTGCCTGTAATATGCCACCTTATCTCCTCATTGATAGCGTCAAGTTGCTCTTGCAGCATGAGAGCGAGAGTCTGAGCATCTGATTGACCGCTGGGAGAGAGCAGGGTGGAGCTGACATCGTCATCCATGTCTGACTCTGCCTCCATGTCGCTGCCGAGGAGGTGGCTGACGCTCCCACGCAGAGATGGGTAGTCCTGCTCAAACATCGCACACACCTGAACGCATACGATCACATGCAGGCAAAGTCAAATATGTTTAAAAGTAAATACAGTTCATAATTCAATTTTTTCTAAATGTGAATGACAATGCCTAAATGGACTGATTCTGATTAAACGCATACATATAAAACACAATATGACCCTTGTGGAAGTGTTTTGTTATGAGAAAAAATGCATGAACAGGAAACTTACATCACACATTATGTCCAGCAGCAAGTGAGAGAGACAGGAAGACAGAGAGGTTAGTAGAGAATGGAAAGTTAGGCATGGAGATCATCACACACAGCCAAGCACTGACACCTACTAGCAAAGCAGACATGAACCTGGATTAGGGCACTGGTAAGGAGCTGCTTGTGGTTAGAGGAGCAGTTAACATGTGATCTTGTTTGCAGGCCAGTAAATGCGGCTCAGTGTGTGTGTGTGTGTGGGGGGGCCTAATTGGCCTTATAAAAAACAACTGTCAGCACCTTGTTTGGATCATCTCGGAGCGCTGACAGTCTACCCTTCTGTGCCCGCCTGATCACAGTTGTGCTGTAGTGGCCATCTTGGCCATCCACCATAGAGAAGCGGAGGTCGCTGGAGCTTCCTAAGTGAGACCTGAGAAAAATTCATAAAACAGATTTTCATCAATACAGTATACGTTACAGCATGGATATAAAAGCAAGAGAATGTGAGTACCGAGGGTGAGTGCCATCTCCAAATGCTCCACTGCGGCGTTTTAAATGGTCAATCTCGTTTCTGAGCTTATCAATCTCTCCAATCAGCCGTTCCTAAAGGAGAGACGAGCATTAGTATAAGTAGCAGGAGCTGGACTACAACAGTGATTCATTATAATGTAAGTGCTCTATCGCAAGTCAAAGTAATAGTAAAATGGCTGTAATTAAAGACAAATATTAATGTAAGTGTGCCCCAAGTACTGAAAAAAAAATACTGCCAGTATTACACTCGATCAGGGGTGTCAAACGTAGAGCCCACTGGAGGGTCCAATATGGCCCGTGGGATGAATTTGGTAAATGTGAAACTTACATGGAATACATAAGCAGCAATTATTTAAATAAAAGTAACTGTGATTCCCAGTTTGTCCATTGGAGTTTGTATTTTCATGTTTAAATACAACACATTTACGGGGCTAGATATTACTGCACTAGCTATAAGGAGAGCAGGTGATTGGATGTAATAACTTGAATTTTCTTTTGTGAACAGCCAGTTAAGAGGATGTGCTGATCACCAAAAAAACCCATGAAGTTAAATATTATTTTTTCCAACTATTTGAGTGTGATTAGCACTTTTATGCGTTTTAAGCGCAAACTCTGCTTTATACAAACTGTGACTCCTTAATCTCTGTCCCAACTATCAGCCGCTTAGTTCAGTTCTGGTGATTATTGCAACTTTTTTTTTATCATAAAATTGCTAGAAAATTAAAGCAAAGTCTCTATTAGACAGCAGATGACCTTCATTGATTATGGCTCACGTTGGAAATCAGGAAACGACACTGATTATGGTGATTTGTGAAAGTTTTACTAACCCTGGTATGATGAAATTCTTCAAGCTGTTTCTGGCAGTTCTCAAGGTCTTGAATAAGGGAATTCTATAGAAAAATGATGGAAAAAGAAAAACTTAGATCAAAGATATCTATGGTTCAAGCAAGAGATATGTTATATTGTGTTTTTATTTGGCTTATGAGTCAAAAACAACAGCAATAGGAGCTGGTGCTCTGATGAATGTGTGCACAGGCCCTGCCTTGTCCTCCAGGGCAGCCATGCGTTCTTTCAAGTGGAGCTGCAGTCGTTCATTCGACTCAGTGAGCAGACGATCCACGGTGTCGGATAAACGCTTGTTGTGTTCCTCATTCATTTTCTCCCTCTGACGAGCCTGATGAGCAGAGAGAGAGAACCAGATGAGGGAAGCGACATCATTGCATTTTCTCTTTGAAACAGACTCTATGTGGGTGTATTCATGGAACTAATCAAGCATTTTTACATGGATTAAAGGATAAAATGTGCATTTAAACCCTCGATCACCAGCTGCCACACGTAGGTCTTCTTGGCCAACAATGGATCTCACAGCAAGAGTGACTTAATTACAGTCATTTACGTGATGATGAAAAGGGTTAAACTTCTTCTCTTCAAATGGGAAGTGCCATGCTTAATATGTGTTCAACAGTAATTTCATTAAATGAATTATCGCAGACACAGACACACACAAACCCACATCTGCATCCTCAGAGAGCGCTTTCTACTAAATA
This sequence comes from Leptatherina wallacei, assembly GCA_028567055.1. Classification (NCBI taxonomy): domain Eukaryota; kingdom Metazoa; phylum Chordata; class Actinopteri; order Atheriniformes; family Atherinidae; genus Leptatherina; species Leptatherina wallacei. Next base: position 28,443,479 of record JAOXYM010000003.1, on the reverse strand, counting down.
TAGTCATGAGATTGCAGAAAGAGAGATAGAAATTAGCCGTGCGTGAATTATTCAGAGTCTAAAGATAGCAGCCAATCAGTCTTCCAAGGGGGAGGGAGGAGGGATTTTGCAGCAAGATATCTGGATTTGGTTTGAATTCATGCAACAATGCACAGGGAAAACGATGAGCGCTTCCTGATTGTGTGTTTCCTGTGTGTGTGTGTTTGCGTATGTTCGTTTACGCAGAAGGAATAGCGGAGCAGAGAGCCGAGGCGTCCAACTAACGTTGGAGCATCAGCCCACATGTACGCACACCACTGTGAGAGGTCAGAGTAACCCTGCAGGGCTGCTGCACCACAAACACACACACACACACACACACACACACACACACACGCACGCATATGCACACACATTTTCTTCCCATACACATTCTCATCTAGACACACACCCTTCCGAGCTCTTGGTTCTTCTCCTCCAGTTGTGACTCCAGCTGCCTGAGCCGCTCCTCCACATTGCCATGACGTTCCTCTGCCTGCAGGGGGAGACACACACTCATACTGTAAGTAAAACTGCCTCAGTGAGGAAGGGCTAGTCTATGTTTATTATCCTTCTATGACTTGTTTCTTTTTTTCCCCCAAGACAGTTTCAACAGCTATATGTGTGTGTTTGTTACCTTGGTGAGCGCTGCAACTCTCTGTGCTAGTTCAGCTTCCACCTCTGGCAGTGTCTCAGCTTTCCTCATGGTCTGAGCTAACCTCTGCTCTGCCATCTCCAGCATCTCCTGCAGCTGGCGCACCTTCTCCTCACTCTGACACACACAAACACAGTCAAATAAGAAGGATGGACATTACTGCGATTATGCGTGTGAGGTGTTAATTACTGTAGTGTGGGAAACAAGTAACACGACACAACACATGGACAGACATGGAAGATGTTGCTGGTGTTTCCCTTGCGGATCTGAACTCGGATTCACCCTGAACTGAACACGAACCTTTGAGCAGGATGTCCCTGTCGCTCACTCACTCCCTTTAGCACTCGTCCATATGTGAGTTACCTTGTTGCAGATGTTTGAGGCATCAAATATTAAAATGTTGCAGTAAAACAGTGATAAGAGAGCAGATATTAGCCTGAATCTACAACTCATGTGTCACTGTTTATCAAGAAAGATGGCAGTGTAACACATTCAAGGAAGCCTGAACATGAGGGCAGTAGAGCAAATGAAATAACACATTCATGAATACTGACTAATTCCTAGACTGATTTATAACATTGTGTTATGGGCTTTTTTTCAGACTAAGTGGGTAAATTAATTTAAAGCAGCTATTTTTTACAGCAACTATCTGTGAATAACTTTTTTGTATGGTCTTGGTTTCACTGTTTTGAACAATAATTTAACTTACTGTCAGTGAAACTGCTCATCACAAGATGGGTTTTCTAAAAGTATTCTAAAAAGGTACAGAAATGGTCCTTTACATAATTACAGTGGAGCATTTTATAATTTAAAAGGTACAAAAATCATCACTGATGATTAAAAGCACATAACTGTACCTTTAACAACTTTAAGATTAAGACAGACTGAATTGTTATTGGCTTGTTCGGAGCCTTTTCTAATCTGCTAACTGTAACTTTAACCCTTTAAAGCCCAACCCAAGAAAAACTGGGGAGAAAAGTCCAATTTTTTAATCTGAAGTCTTTATTGGGCCCTTTAACTAAATGTGGGAAAAAGTTAAATATTTTGTTTTTGTTTTGGTATATCTACCATTTATTACTGTGTGACGTCAAAATTATTGTAGTGTAGTCTTAAGCTTCCTGGTATCTATTAGGGGGCAAAAGACAAGTATCATATTGAATACTACAGGGTTTTGAGAGTAGTTTTTACTATATAGTGATGCAAAATGTCTCTGAAACTGTATGTAACAAATACGATATGTTTAACTTTATAGGGTTAATGGTGTTGTGGTTGGAACTGCTGTCTAAGCAAGAAAGTTCACAGTTTGAATTCGAGCATTTATGTGCAGTGTTTTGTAGTTTCCTCCGGGTATTCCTCTCACAGTCCAAGAACATGCATGTTGGCTTAATTGGGGATTCTAAACTGACCAGTGTGTGTTGCATGTGGATGTTTATCAGGGGTTTTCCCTGCCTCGTCCAAAAAACAAATGAATGAATGAAAAGTCAGTGGTTTTAATCTATGAACTTTAATCAAGTTTTTTTTTTTTTTAACAATGTACATTTTTGCAGCAAAACATAAAGGTGCCACTAGGGGTGCTGAATTTTTGCTTTAAATATGCGAAACAAAAAGGCACAAAAATGCACCAATTTTCAAAGTACAGTTTTTGTTAATTGAAAATTGATTTGTTAGTGTATATGCAGTATGTTGTCTTTTTATGTAGGCAAGTGTTACTGTGTGTTACCTGTCGATGCAGGGAGTTCTTGGTTGCCAGCTCATTCTCTAGTTTGTCATTGAGGTCGTGGATGTGTGTGGTCTCTCGCTGGGCAGCCAGGTAGCGTTTCTCTAAAGTTGTTATCCTCTCCTCCATATCCTCTCTCTGCAGGCGCAAAAAAAACACAACAGTCAAAAGAAAAAACAACTAATAACAAAACAAAAAAGCAAAACCAAAAAACATTTATTGATGTTTATCAAAATCCTTTGTTTACGGTATATTCATAGTTAAGTAACCCCATTCAGGGCTTGTGCTTCACCTATACCCAAACAAAATATTTTCTTTTTATATCTTAATTCTGGTCACATCTTATTTTTGCTGATAGGAAGTTCGTATGCACGCTGTTTTTGCTGAGAATTAATGAATCGGGTCAGGTAAACTTCCTAAAAATACAGCAAAAATTGCAAACATATGAACACATACTGCACTTGATCCACCCATCACAGCCATGGGTGTGGACAGTTACTTTATAGTAAGAAAGAAAAAAGAAAAAAAGAGTTCTACTTTGATTTTCACTGATCCAGTGTGCAATAATAGAGGTCTTTTCTAAGGGATGTACTGTGATACGAAAACACGATTGCTTTCAGATTGCTGACCTCTCTCTGCTCCCTCTGTTGTTTGATTGACAGCTCCTCGCTGCGGCTCAGTTCTCGGCGTGCATTCGTGAGCTCAGCCTCAAGCTCGGCCATGCGGGCGTTTAGCGTAGCACTGTGCTCGCGGGTCTGAGTCAGCTCCTTATTGGTCCGATCCAGAAGCTCCTGAAGCTCAGACACTCGGTTGCTGTCGTCATGGGCGTCTATAGAGCCGTTGGGTAGTCTCTGCAAATCAACAGATTCTGTATAAAAATACAAGTTCAAATTCCCATATGAAATGCACTTCTGGACAGAGTTAGAGATGAGTAACTGTTGATATGGGCAGAAGGTATGTATTAAAGAAAAACTGATAAAGTTGTTGGATGACCCAGATTAAAGGGAAAAAAAGTTTATGCATACAGGGGTGGGCTGTGTGAGGTTAGAATGTTATGTTTTTGTTTTGATGTTTTCCTTCTCACAGCTCAAAGAGCAGTTATTTCCAGAGTCTTAATTAAACAAACCATCAGAGACATATTTCAACAGGAAACACAGTGGGCAGCCAATATTAGCAGGACCCCCTCTGCTCCCTCACGTACCCAATTTGCCTGCTTATGAATACCTTACAAAAACATGAACATACACACTAATTCTGGGGGATATAAAGCTAAATGGAGTGAAACTGTGTAATAAAACACACCCGGTGAGTTGTGCAGCTGTGCATAAATCCTGATTAGCCGACTCAGATTACTAGATTAACTCCATGTGAGTGTGAACAGAACTCTAAACACTTACTGAGGATGTATAGCAGTTGATGGGTAAGAAAATGCTCTAAGCTTATCATGAAAAGTCTCTTATTGGAGTTTTGAAACAAAAAATATCCCCTGGTTGTGTCTTAATAGTGACTGCAAGCAAGATATCAGGTGTCGAGGATGAATGTCCTGACAATGGTTTGGCACAGCTCACACCCTGCTACAACTACACTTCTTCATCTAAAACAACTTAAGATTATTTTCACATCATCTTTTCTGCCTCACATTCTCTGGCTGCCCTTGAACACGGTCAGCTCTTGCTACAGCGTTTAATGGTAAATTATTGATTTTAATATTCTGACAGAGACAATTTTTTTTTGTTTACCCTGTTTTATAAAGTCACATAAATAGGTACAACAGAGTATAAACCAGTCCAGATATAAACACTCTACTCTTTGATCACAGATAAGTTTGTTACTTGGTCCAGCACGCTTGTGTCAAACTGGGGAAGACTGAGTCAGAAAAGTATGCTTTCTGCTTCCGCTAGCTCCTTTTAAAGGCCCACTATATAACTTTTTGACCTTAAAACTCTGCTTTCCGGGCTCGTTTAATGGCACAGTGACATCTATTATGTGCATTTCTAGGATCATCACGGCCCAGCACCGCCCCACGGCTGAAAAACCGCACTATAGAACTTTCACATCCGGGGGCCTTTTTCACAGGTTTAACATCTCTGAGTTGAAATCTGAACTCTGAGTTGATTAACTGTGCACGTCTCAACTCTGAATTTTTGGTTTCAGAAAAGGTGGTAAGACTTAGTTTCAGTTAACTCTGAGTTGAGCACACTCAGGAGGAGATTGAAAGACTTCATCAATCGAACACAGACATGAAGAGCTGAATAGCGTATTTCTTGCGTAAAAAAGTAAAAAGTCTCTCGCATACCGTTTCCCACCATGGAATGAGAACTATTAATGATTGCAGATGGTGAGGATGAACAAATAGGCTAAAGACGGGTAACACCGTAACAGCTGCTAAAGAACGTGTATGCCAGTTGGGGTTCCTGTCACTTTGTCTCTGAGTGATGATCCGCCCTGGCTACTCAGTCTCACAGCTATGCCTTTGGCTCAATGGTCAGCACACATGACAGCAGCACACATGACACTCACACAGTGCCATGTGCCATTCTTTAACCCTGCTACACATGCACGACAAAAAAACTGCTGACCAACTGAATTATCAGATTATGGTTTATTTAAGAAATTTCATCTTTTTTATGATGCACTTTCTATATATATGCTAGTTTAACCTCTAATACTTTACCTCATGTAGGCCTACATATATGAGGATTTAAAGATTATATGAAAGCCTCTGTTATGAATTTTAACAATTAAAATGGGCATGACCCTGAAAAAAAAACTTTAACTTTGAAATTAATTATGGGGTAATATGTCTTTTCAATAACGAGCACCAAATGTTAAGTAGTAGTAGCCTTCCAATAACTTAATTCTTTACCATTTCTTTCACAAATCAATGCAGATAATTGCCACAGTGAACAAACTGCATCCACAGCGCAGCTAACCTCTGGCAGATTCTTCAGTATCTGCAGAAGTGGCTATTAATGAAGGATCCGATTTTCCAGTGAAGAAAAATGTCTCTGGCTACAAGAGTGTTCTTATAGACTGGATGATGGGGTTAATATTCAATGTGTCAGGTATTCCTAAAGTTAATGCAAATAAAGTAACATCTGCTTACAGATAATAAAGACTCCATTAAATTGAATATGTTCTGTCTTTATTTGACACGAATCATCAGAAGTGATTATTGCATGTGGGATTCCTCACAGTTCTTCCATCCGCTGCGTGGAACGTTTTGGTTGTCAATGTGCTGCAGGGTCTGAACGGGGTCTGAACCAGTGACTGTAAAATGAATGGACAAAGTATCCGGGTGGTTTGTGAAGAACTGAAAAGAAGCTCATTGGGAGGTTCCCACCGTCGCCATCTTAGCAACGTAAAGAGTCTCGTGACTCCCGGAAAACCCAAAAATGGGCAACGAGGAGGCGCGGAGAGGGGGGCTGGAGCGTGGGGAGGGA
>JAOXYM010000003.1:28427486-28437546 GCA_028567055.1 Leptatherina wallacei | reverse complement strand
GTGAAGTTGGTCTTTTTAACATGGGAGTCAATGGGAATCTGCTCTGTTTTGCAGCCAGCACCTAGTGGAGGAGGGGGAAACTGCATTTTTTGGCACTTACGCATAGGTTTCACATTTCTAAGCCGGAGGTTGCCCCTAGGTCTGAACACGTTCTGGGTTTTCCTGTGAATGATTTGTGCTTAAATGTCGAGCATTCTTTCAAGAAAAGGACGTGCCATGTCCTTTTCTCTGATCCGACCGTTCAACTGAAGAGTATAAACTCAGAGTTACTGGGTCTAAACAAACCTGCTAACAAGCAGGTTTGTCTCACAGATTATGTTACCGTGGTAACGAACTCAGAGTTCAGTTGAACTCACTCTGCCACTTTCAGACTTGCATTGCGGAATATGTGCGGTACAGCCCATTGGCTGTTTGGAGTTGTCTTTTCAAACATATCGCTTCCTCGCGGACCTTTAACATCGCAGCTACGTTCACACATGGAGAAATATTCCGGATAAGTCGGTTGTTGAAACGGGGAAGGACATCTTTGTGTTGCCACTTATCTGGAACATTTCCTTTGCATTCAGGCAAAACAACGTGCCGCAACATTTCCGCTCTTATGACATGGGGGCTAGCCGGTAAATGTCCGCTGTTTGTCTGAATGCAACCGTATAAAAGACAAAGTCCGTAACATTACCGCTTTTCAGAGCATGTCTGAAAGGGGCTTACGTTTAGACTACACCCGCTTTCTGAAACAGGCCCCGGGATGCTGCCTGCTAAGTTTCGCTTTACGCATGCATTACATGCTAGCACGCGAATGTAAACAAACCGGTCGTTTTGAACGCACGTCAGCGGATTCAGCAAAGAAACGTTTGAAGACATTATCGGAGGAAGAGAGGAAACTAAGGAGAGCCAAAGAAGAGCAAGAGATAAGACAAGAGTCGAGAAAAGACTCTTTTTCACTGTCTGGAGAGAGCTCACGCTACAAGTAGGATCCAAGATGGATGCCGAATTAGGGGGCGCGTCACTGAGAAAATAGCATAAGTTATATAGTGGGCCTTTAACCACGTGTAAAACACCATGTGTGTATTTGTTCATGTAAAGAAGACAGAAAGGAGGTAGAAAAATGACCAACAACCAGACAGACATAGTAAAACAATCACAGAGCCAGGAAGACCTTCCATGTAGGTTTGGATCCATCTGTTCGCTCCACTGAGTCAGCTTCCTTCCTCTGCCTCACCATGTTCAACTGCAAAGTAGATTAAAAAGGAAACATAAAACTTTAAAAATCCATTCATCATGCATTCTTTATCATATTTTACAATGTGCAAGTATTTAAAAAAAAAGATATTTTTGAATCAGTGAGAGGTTTCTCCTCTTAAAGAAACATACTGTGATGATTCCAACTTAACAAGCTCGGACTGTAACTGCTGGGATTCCACTGTCACTAAGCCTGATGTGAATATTCAACTCATATATCTATCTTTAGATGCTGTTTTTGTCTAGATGAGATTTCTATGTGTGAATGCTTGATGTGTTCGAACAGAGGGCTGAGGAGACACACATGGTGAGTGAAGTGTACGCCACATCAGACTGGAGGCTTCAACAGATGTCTGCTAGATAGGGATCAAGCAGATGTTTCACTTGGTAGTCACTACAAACAGGAACGCGTACCATAACGCACACATTCACACAGAGTCACCTCACCTCTTGTGTGGTAGCTGCTAGCTGACCCTCCAGGCTGGCCACCCTCTCAAGAGCCACCCGAAGCCTCTCACGCACCTGAAAAACACACGCAAAATAAGTCTCCCTCAGTTTACTTATAGAAAGTGAACTACTTTAATTTCCTATATTAATAAGCTGTCATCTGTTGTGTAAAATACATAGCCACTGCTGGTGCTGTTTCAATTTCATGACTTCCTCCATTTGTTTTGATTTAAAAACCTTTCTCTCATTTACATGGAGGAATTTTATCTGGACACTGAGGGAGTAAGGAGGTTCATTAACAACTTAACAGCAAGAAAACAAACAAGAACATTGACTAGCTTGGAATTTATCAGAGGGAGGACAGCAGTTATGTTAAATAACAAGTGTGGAGTCAAAAAATAAAGTACATGATGGAAATACTAATTACTGAAATCCCTTAACACGGCAGTTGTTTCCCCTCTATTTATTTGACTAAAGTAATAGGGTGTGTGTGTGTGTGTGTGTGTGTGAGTGCGCGCGTGAGTCCACCTTTTCATCCAGAGCCTTGTGGTGTTCAAACAGTGACTTCAGGGCTTTGAGGACCTCCACTTCGCTGGAGACTCCAGATGGCGGGGGTGCTTGTCTCTTTACCACTGTCATCCTCAGACTGCGCTCGTGACGAGACACCAGACACTCAAGGTGCTCCAACAGCAGCTACATCATCCACACACACAAACAAACGCACGACCAAAGAGAATATTAATGTAAACACTTGCCGTTTCATGCGGTTATAGACACACACACGCATACACGTACCCTGGTGTTGTTCCTTTCGGCTTTCAGCTCAGATATTTCCTCCTCTTTCTCCAGCAGCTGCTCCCGGCATATGTTTAGCTCTTTGGTCAGGGTGGCAAACTCCTATACAGCAAACAAACACAACATAAACAGAGAGGTTAATGCTGCGTCACTGAACCACACAGTGGGCACTGCTTTTGTTAAACTGAGTGAAGAGGCATATGTGGATGGGGCCAACCAATTTGGTGGCCTGAGGCCCAAACACCCAGCTGATGAAGAGCAACCCAGGATGAGTGTACTGATTGTAACAGTACTTTATCAGTAGCTGACATTAGGGCAGACTTAAATAATGGTCAGTCCAGACTGGTCCCTCCAGGCTGTTCGTGTGTGAGAGAGATGCTGTCTGGGAAATGTTTTCTGTGCACCTGCGATAAGAAGCAGTCTGAGAGGGAGAAAATTTCATGACAAGGTGGGGGCCAAAATGGCACTTCAGTATCTGATCTACATTTAAAAGCCTTCCTCTGCCTACCTCAGTGCTCACCTTCGGGTAACACCCATCAATCAGCTCTACCCACTGTAACCTTTGGAGAGTCGCAAGGGGCTTAAGTCTATCCAAACTGAAATTGGGTGAGAAGGAAGGTGCACATGCTGTGCAAATTGCTAGCCTCTGGGTAATATTTGGTTTCTAAAGCATACACGTGCTGTTGCCTGTGATGAGACAAGGCATTTTCATTATTAAACCGAGAGCAAATTATTTAAGATGATTTTGTCTCTGCACTGGAAAAATGTCAGTCGCGCACCATTTGGTTTATTCATGTTCATTTCTAACAGAAGGATATTCACATCACTGAGGCTTTAAAGCATTTGAAGATTTCCTTTAAAGCCACGTTTGAACAGCTTTACCGATCAGTGGCTTGATGGTGGGATCCATTTGGTTTGTCAGAAATCTTTTGTGCATTTACTTGAGTAGAGTAGCACAGATCATGGAGATTTTTTTTTATCACACTCTAATAGTTCAGTTCCAAGATGGTGAGTGAAAAAATTCTACAATGACCCTTAGTGAAGTGATTGTGTGTGTGTGTGTGTGTGTGTAGGGTAGGTTTAGGCGTGTTGGTGGGCATTAACTTTTTGCTTTAGGAGGAGTCTTACAATCCTTATCTTGCTTGTTTAACAGAAAAGTCTGCAGTTTGTCCCGCAGCCCCCAGTACCGGGGGCTTTGGGGCTTAAGAGGTTAATGATGATCAATATAATCCATTACATCAGCCCATGTGACATATACTGCACAAGTACTTTTATAGTTGGAGGTCAACATCAAAGTATTCTACTGCAATACTACCAGAAAGGGAGATGTTAGATTGAACGATAGATTATTATTGATGCCTTCTGCTTGCTAACAATCAAAAAAAGTTGTTGCATATTAGTCTCAGTCAAAGCTAAGCTAAGCTAAGCTAACTGTCCTCTGAATGTAGCTTTACATTAAGTGTACATGTATGAGAACCTTTCATCCCTTCAATTCAAAATCTTGACAAGCAAGGACAATTTAATTTCTTACAAAATGCTGTGATCCTCTTTTAAGTTAAACAAGTCATATATTTGTCTGTCACATGGTTGTTTTGCACATAGGTGAGTCCAACAATGTACTACCCAGTACTACCAGAGTAAGCATATTCTTTTTTCTTCCCATAACATAATTACATCATACCTTTTCCCACTATTACAGATGGCAGCCTCCCCTACACCAGAGATGTTAAACTAAAAAACACAGTGGGCCAACAATGAAAATCTTCCTCCAGATAAAACAATGAAACTTTTCATATGGACTCAAACAAGTTTTGCTTAAACATTGAATATGGAACAAGCAAAGCTTGATACTATAAAATTAAGTAATATTATTGCACACATGCAAAGTGAATTTCTAATAAAAAAGAAACATGAATGGCACATTAATGGAATTCATTTCTTAATTTAAATAAAAATTGCATGCCTGCCTTTTTTTTTGCAGCCTTCTGATTTTGAATTTCAACAGTAACCTTTTTCCACAGTCTAATGATCAATTTAGAAATAAAATAATACCAATTAACAAATAATACTGTCCTTCAATGAATGTGCAGTCATTCAAGCCCATGCCTTGGGGTATCAAGAAAATGTTAATCATAGCTAAGTTTGCTTCACACTGGTCTACTTGGATGTGTCCAAGCCAGATACCTGCATTTCTTCTGGATTCTGTCTCATCATTACCTGGGCTCATGCTCTGAGCTGAGGAAGTCCCCAGGATCGAGCGAAGGTGTTCATCAGTTAGGCATCTCCTGTGAGATATTATTATTACTGTCCTGTCCTGATTGCCACGCCAAAACACCCGCAGAGCATTCTGGGATATGGAGTATTAGCAGTATATGACTGGTGGGCCAGCAATAATAGTCCATTGGGATTGCCTTGCGGGCCAAATATTATTACATTGGGGACAAATTTGGCCCACGGGCCAGAGTTTGACACCTATGCCCTACACCTTCAGAAGCAACCACATATTTCGAAGTTGATAGATATTATATGCACTTTTGGAGTTGTTAATAGCGCCATTAACTTTACAAACAGGGCCGTATTGGCAGCGTCTTTCTGCTGGGAGTTTGTTTTGTACCATTTATAAACTTTAATGGCATGTGACCTGGTGGTTTTTCCCTTGTAAAGCCTTTAAATGACAGCAAAGGTCTTTGCTGGATTTATCAGCAAGGTTGTATTGTACATGTAGCTCATACTTGATGCTATCCATCCAGCCTATTTATCAGTACAAGATACCTTTTGAAACAGTCCTGACAGTGTTAGACATCTTCATCAGCACTGATTTGATATCAGAACATTTTTCCCAACTTTGTGATGCTCAGATAAAACATATAAGTATAAACTTAAATGTCTTTGTTAAATGTGTTTTTACACTACTACTATTAGTACTATGAGCATTGCTTCGAGTTATCTGAGCAGTCTGTTTTCCTGTTGGGGGGTGTTTCTTTGTAATCTATCTCTACAACATATCTAATCTTTTCTGTTAAACTTCATGCCATTGGTTGGATTTGTGCAAGCTGACCCCCTGATGGTGCTGCTGTTTCACTATCGTACAGGGAATTAGTCAGTGACACACACACCTCTAACTGAAAGCTGATTTTACAAAATGCATTGAAATTGTTTTCTGTTTGATTGCACTACTGCAGTGATTGGGTGGCTATTTGTTTACTGGAGTCTCTGCATTTGTGTGTGTTTGTTTGTGTGCCCATGTTCTTTAAATGTCTCTCGGTGCTTTGTTGGCATTTCCCTACAAGCTTGGCTTTTGTCCAAGCCAATACCCAGAAGTTATCCTCTCCCTCTACTTCTTATACAAACAGACAAACACTCAGACAGACTTGCTCACACTCACACTTTATAAAGTCCCGGGGCTCTCTGCAGCTATGACTCTCCACTTTTCAGTTCACATTCTCACAATGCACCTCCACAATAGGCCTAACTGAGATAAAGTTGCCATTGTAAACATTCAAAGTCTCGTTCAGATTGCAGCAAAGATGATGGAGCATTATGTGAGTGGCTTAACCCTTTCATGAATGAATGTTTTACATCTACAGACATATAAAGTGATGCTTTTTATTTCCTAAACATATTTTACTTTTTATTTGTTCAATCTATTTTTTTATTTGTTCTTCAAAACTCTTTATAAAAAATATGCTTTCATATTTCAATGATATGAATATTTCCATGGTCTTTAGTTTTATTACAATCTTAGGTTATAGTCATGTCATTTTGAGTTCTGTCTTTCCTGTTTATTCCCCTTGTGTATTCTGTTTGTTTTGCTTCCTGTTCATCAGCTCACATAATTTAATATACTCATTTATTTTACCTGCTTCTTGTTAGTACACCTCTGTGTATATATACCCCTCGGTTTTATTTATTCACTGCTAGATCGTTGTCATTTCCCTGTGTTGTCCTTGTAGTTAGTCAGTTTGTCTGTTTTGGGTTTCCATCCCTGTTGCCGTATATTAAACCTTAGATTCCTGCACCTGCCTGCCTCTTGGTCCTGCGCTTGGGTCTACATCTTTCATACACTGTGGTAAATATATAAAAATAAAGCTGTATAATTTTCTTTTCCTGTTAATGATAATATTAATTATATTATATATCAATTATATTGATTCTACACTGATGTCCGCTGAAGTAGCAAATGTAAAAACATACCTTCCCCACCCATGAATATACAAGAAAACATCTCCCAAATAGGTGCCTAATTGTATGAATGACGGATTAACATGAAAATGCTCATTTGATAACATAACAGAATACGACGACAATATACTTGAGCTTTGAAGATGGTTAAACAAATAATATAAAAACATGTCATTAGATTATGTTAATAAAATTGCTGAAACAAACTGCCATCAATGTTTTAGGCTAAACTTAAAATTTTTCTCATGACCTACTTCTTAAACAAAACACACACACACACACAAAAAAATCACATGCTTGATTGCAAGGAAATACATTTTAGGATTGTTTGAGACATATTCAATCCAACATCCAGCAACTACTCTGCTCCTAAATTAAAATATCAAGGAAACATAGCATCGAAAAACCCATTTATGATTGTCAATCCAGCTACCTGTCAAATCAAATCAAACTTTATTTAGCACTTTTCATACAGATTCATCACAAAGTGCTTTACATCATAAAAACAATTATTTAAAAATAATAAGTGTAAAACTTTAAAGTTAAGTTAGTTCTCACTTTAGGAAAAAAGGCCGGGACCAGAGGACCTCAGGGTCCACGAGGGTTCCTAATCTAAAAGCAGATCAGATAAATAAGAAGGCCCAAAACCATTGATACATTTATAAACAACTAAAAGAACCTTAAAATCAATCCTGAAACGCACGGGGAGCCAATGCAGCGATTTTAAAACTGGTGTAATGTGTTCCTGCTCTCTGGTCCTCGTCAGACGTTGTGCCGCTGAGTTCTGGAGTAACTGTAAACTAGAAGTACTCTTTCTAGGAAGACCAGAGAGCAGGGCATTAGAATAATCTATTCTACTAGAAATAAAAGCATGCATAAGGATCTCCGTGCTGGCAAGAGAGAGAGATAGGCGGACTCTGGCAATGTTTTTAAGATGATGAAATCCTGTCTTTGTTACATTTCTGATGTGTGGAATAAAATTTAGCTCAGAGACAGACAACACACAAATTTCTCACACAGTAGGATTAAAATTAAGTAATTCAGGTAAAATGATCTTCCTCTTGTCTTCAGGACCGATGACTAAAACCTCAGTCTTGTCCTGGTTGAGCTGTAAGAAGTTCTCTGCCATCCATGACTTTATATCTCAAATACAGTTTAAAAGGGTGTTAACTGGCTCTAGGTCATCAGGAGACATGGCGATGTAAAGCTGCATATCATCAGGATAGCTATGAAATGCAATGCCGTGTCTCCTGATGACATCCCCAACAGGCAACATGTACAGATTAAAAAGTATTGGGCCTAAAATTGATCCTTGGGGAACCCCACACTGGGACTCATGGTGTCATGAAAAACCACATCAGCAAACAAAATCTAAATATAATGCAGCAACATATAGCAGTTAAACAGATAACTCTTTATATTTTAGCTAAAATCCATTAACTTTGCAACTTGAACTTCTCTGACGTCTCCATTAAAGATGATGCAGTGTAAGTCTGTCTGTCAGGTTTAATCAGTATGATCAGTCAAACATTACTCATGCTTGAAAGTTAAGCTTTATTAAGTGGCAGAATTTTCTATATAACTGGTGTAAATGAAAATGAACCAATAATGAGTTTAGTAAAATTTTTTATTTTTTATCTTTTAAGATGATGTGGTATTTGCTATGTTTTCTACAGCTGAGGCAGATCCCCATCTAAATGTGCTTTGATCTTTGGCAGACCTCTGGAGAGGATGTCATCGAGCATGAATATAAGATCGGAAAATATCACATATTAGTAAATTAATATTAAAAAATATTATGTAAGAAATCCCATTCAATATGCAAAGCATATAATGTGAACATTTTACATGTTGCATCAAGCACTGCTGAGTAATACACATTTCCAGAAGCTTTCTTAACACTGAAGAAACAAACATGAAAGAAGATGGAGCACTTTTGAAACGCTGTTTTAAAGTCCTCCGATAGACGCAGTTTTATTCTAATGTGTCAACTTTTAAAATAGAATAATCAGAAGTTTATACAATCATTGAATCTTTTACTGTGAATGTTGTTATCCCCATAACACACACATATGACAATGGTTCATTTTCCCCATCTCTCCTCAGGAGTCATGCACATGCAGGTGGACTGATAACAATGAAGAATCTGTTTGGTCTAGCATAATAAGTCGAAGCAGAATGGGCGTAAATGCCCCAAAATCCCCTGGAATCCATGAAATAAAGTGTTTAACACCTGAAATGTCTAACACTTTTCATATAATTTGTATAAAAGATAAGATTATTTGCCTGCAATCATATCAGTAATGAGAATCAGCTATTTTTTCAATATGCCACCTCACATGAAGTTAAAACATCACTTCAAACAGACTGAATACAAACTGATGTGCACTAACTAAGCTGAGCCATTGAAAGAGATTATCTAAACAATAGATCAGAAAAAACTGAAACACACACACTTATCAATCCCGCATTTTTATTGACACTGTCTTTAATAAGCCAAGTGGAGGGGAAAAAGGAGCGTGAAGTAGAAATAGGAAGAGAGAAGAAAGGACCAAGTAGAGGAAAAGGGAAAATGGGTCAGCTTGTTCATTTTACTTTCCTTTATTCCACAAGGGTGCACCAATAGACAAGAGCTCAGCCAAAATCCACCAACAGATGTTAGAGCTTGCTGTCTCTTCCAATCATAGCAAAAAGGCTCAACAGGCTGCCTTCTAGTTCTTTAGTTCATCTCTTCATCCCCTCGTCTTCCCTCTGCCTTTTAAGAGCACTACCCATCGCCACTCGAAAAAAAGGAAAGAAATCCACTGTGCAAATTACAATTGGGAGAAACGTGACAAACAAATGAAATGGAAAAAAGGCAGAAATAAGTAACCTAAAACTTTTTATAACTAACAAATAAGTGTTACGTGTTCAATATATCACATATACTATAGAGAAAAATAACACAAAATCCTTGTTTAATTTCTCACGAGGGCTCGTTCAGGACATTTCTCTGTGACAGCATCTATTGCGTTTGCTTGTCTTCTGTTTTAACACACTGAGCACACTTTCCCACCCACACCCCCAAAAAACCCCAGGACGCTTTTTCAACAGTCAGACGCAGACGTGGCTCGTTGACAACAACCTCGACATCTGTCTGAGAGTAAATCACACAGAACGCAGAGCAGGTTCTGTCTGGAGGAACACGGCTGCCTCCGGTGTGAGATAGCAAGTGGTTACCGAACAGTGCTGAGCCCAGACATTGTAAAGGGATTTCTCCCCTTTCCTTCCTTAAGCAGTTTGGGATTAAAGGATGAAAAAATGCAGTGTATGTATGTGTGTGTGGAGAGAGAGAGAGAGAGAGAGAGAGAGAGAGAGAGAGAGAGAGAGAGAGAGAGAGAGAGAGAGAGAGAGAGAG
>JAOXYM010000003.1:28397673-28408666 GCA_028567055.1 Leptatherina wallacei | reverse complement strand
CACACACACACACACACACACACACACACACACACACACACACACACACACACACACACACACACACACACACGGTCAGAGTCGCTGATAGTGTAGTTTGCATCCTATGGGACAGAAGGTGTCAGGAAGTAAACATCAACCTCTCCCTACCCTCCCCCCGTTTCCATGGAGACTGAATTTGCAGGCTCTGAAAGGTGGAGGGTGAAAGAGAAAAATCCTGAATCTGCACGTGAACACAAACACATACAAAGCATATATGGAGTCAGACAGACTGACAGACAACCAGAGGTTTTAGTGGCAACAAGGACAGCCAGGAAGAGTGCAAGATCCATATCTGGAACTCTGAATGGATAGATGTAGGAGGATGGGACTCATTGGCGCTGTGCCGTCAGGGTGAGAGGGGAACACTGGAGGGATAGACACATATTCCGTTGGGTCAGCATTAAACAAGACCCAGCTAGATATGTGGTGTATCCCCACAGGGAGGTTTGTGTTGTGTGGAGTCTATATGTATATGCGTGGAAGTGTGCATGTAGAAATGTGTGTGTGTGTGTGTGAGCTAACAATAATGTCCTGGAGGAATAAAGTGTCATTTCTATCGAGGAGGGATGGAGAAGTGATTTTTGCCACAAAAGCAGGAATAAAAATAATCTGGCAGAGATGATGGAATAGATGTGCTGACCTGACACACACACCTTTACACCGGTGATTTGCAGCCATTTAGATGATCTTGCAGTAACAACAAATGCCTGTTTTTTTTACACTGCTCTAAAAGTTTCTCCATCTTTATCACTAATAGACAAACACAGCTCAGTTATTGAAACAAATAAAAGGTAAAGCCTTGCTTGTATAGCTGTGATGGACTCCCTCCGGGCGTGTCAATTCAAGTGCTCTAAATCAGCCAGACTGGAAGGATTTAAGCAGCTGTGTGTGGTGATTTGCCAATCAAGAGCAGGTGGAATTGTGCAGCATCAAAAAACTGCAGATATGGATGGCCTCTGAAGACAGCAAGAATACCAAACCAAAATGTTGGCTTGAATCCACTGAATACGCTGTCTGCTTGATCACATGATGACATCAATACTGCAACTGTAATATAAAATACACTCCATTTAATATTGTATTGCTGTTAGAGGCTACCTCAACTCCCCTGGCTCTTTAAGATGTTGAGATTTTCATGAGCAAGGATGTCTACTATTGTTATCTGTCAGCCATGTAAATAGTAGAGAGTTACAGAACAACATGCTTTTAAAAGAGAAAAGGAAAGAAAAATTAAAGAAAAAACCTTTCAAAATGAAAAGAACAGTTATTTGGTGTGTGCGTGCATGTGTGTAGCACATGCTACAATGCATCCATCGCCCTGGCAGCAAGACCGCAGTCAATCTGGACCAATTAAAGCACAGATCTGTGGGTGCAAGAGAGTGTGTATGTGTTTGAGTTTATGCTCCCTCCAGGGTCTCCCCTTCCCCCATAACCCGGCTCACGCAAGATGGCAGAGAGAAGAGAGGAAAAGGAGACGATGCTGCCATGTGATTGCTGACATGAGATGCTGAAAGAGCTCAAAGAGGCCTGATGGAGAGAGCGGAAGAAAGGAAACAGTGGATCAGATGGAGGAAAAATGAACAGGTCACAATGACAAAAGGATGTACTTGAAACTGGAGAGGCAGAGCTGGAGAGGAATATTGGAGGATGGCAGCAGAAGTGGATGGGGGTGGCTCTGTCTGATGCAAGCTGCAGAGCTCGATATGACCTTTATGTAAGTCAACCGTAGGCCCAGCTTCCTCTCTGTCTCAGTCAACTCTCATTCACACTCTTCCTCTGTGCCTCACTTTATCTCTCTGCTTAATGGCACCAAAATTGGAACAACTGTCCATCCATTAGTCGCCTTTAGTAAACGTGATCTGAGGTGATGAGTGCAGGCCTCCATTCACCGCTTCCCCACTGCACCCAAGCTAAAACTTTATGTCGCCCCTGAGATTTCTAAAGGCTATTGGCTTACAGCTGTTACATCTGTGAATCATAAAGCCATTGTTTCACCAAGGTCATAGACTCATTGCAGATTTCCACTGTGATACTTGCCCAACTAATAGAATAAAGAAATAAGGCACCAGTTTGGTGTCATATTTATCATGGCCACAATCAAAGGAGCTGACATATAGGTTTCAAACCCAGATTTAGATTAAAGTGAGAACTGGACTCGCTGTAAACAGGTACAAGGATAAAAATCAGAGAAATAACAAACATGATAAATAGGGAAAACGTTTGCAGGATCTTTTAGGAATGCTTTTTTCACACAAAAAAATTTTATGATGTAAAGATGATTCAGCGAGAATCATAGAGCTGACTTAAATGGTCAAGTTTCTTCCTTGTTGCAGTTGACCTGACATATTATGGAGCAATTTTGCTTGAATTTAGCAACAATGATAAGGTTTTTTTATTCGAAAGTATAACGACTAAAACATTTTGACTTTGCTAAAGTTTTGACTGATTTCTTTTCAAAGAGAAACAGCAGCTGAGGCTTAGGAGTATTTTAGTTGGTTTTTCTTTTTTTTTTTGTCATATGGCTGCCTCAAAATTAAAAAAAAAAGTTAATGTATAAGGGGAAAAATAAACTAATATTAAATAAAACTTGAGTTTAGATAGTTTTGTTGAATTATTCATGGATTTGTGTGACACATCAGACTGATTGATAGTGACAATAAATGAGAACTTTAAACCCCTCACATGAATCAGACATTATTGATAATTATCTGACAACATGATGAATAACTGCAAAGTAATATTTAACATGCATGAATTTGGTATCTTGCCCTTTCCTGTGCACAAAAGCCATTTTATTTTAGAGAAAATTACACTACCGCCAGTCAGTATTCAGAGCCTGACAGGAAGCAAAGGATAAAGACATTGACCTGTCATTACCCAACAATGCATAAAAATAAACAATAAATTCAAACTGATACGTATTTCCTGACATATAAAGCATAATAAGTCTATTATGTCAGTGACATCAACTGGCATCTTATTATAATGCATTAAAGGTCTGAAACTGGGATGGTGTTTGATAGAGTTTTAACTCACCAAATAATATGCCATGCTTAGTGGACTACTTAGAAAACCAATTATTTATCAAATAACCAAAGAAAAAATAGAGCTTGATGGATAGAAATGACAATCAGTCATCATTAAGATGTGATGCATACAGATCAGTGATCAGGAATCTAATTCTGAACAGACTTTAGCAAAAAAAAACATTTAAATCCAGAAACTGAAGGCCATTTCCACTCACAAACATTTCTTAATCAAAGTTTTTCTGCACTTGTGGGGTGTTTACAGTGAGAGATGTATGTTGTTCTCAAACATCTGAGAAAGTCTCTGGTCATTCTGAACGTGTGCTTGATCAATTTTCGTCTGGTTGTGCAAGAGAGACAGAATGAGTGAAAGTAAGCGTGAGTAAATGAAAGGGCTACTGAAGTGTGGAATTGAGGGCAATAAGAGACGTTTCGGGGCATACGGCGGTGGAGCGAGAGGAAGGCAGCTAAGTGTGAATGATGCTCATCTTGTGCTGGGGTGGACTACGTCACAGCCCCAATTATTCTAATGGGGCTACCAGGATGCTTGCTGACCATCATCATCATCAATGGACAAAGCATGGCCATGTGTGCATGTGTGTGTGCTTATCACTTATACATTATTACAAAAAGGGTCTTGGGCAGTTCAAGCTATTAGCATTGTAATTACATGAGCTGCACATGCTTTACAATGCATTTACTAAACAAATACCATTCATTTTAGCTCTGACATGTCTGTGCATGCATACCCTCATAACGTGATGTTCTCAGGCTATTATGAATATGTATAGACTCATCGAACTGATTAGGTCGACTCACTGCACAGTGCATTTGCTAACAGTCATACCCACGCATGCTCTACATTTTCCTAGCATGATAATAACAAACCACCATAATGAAGTGAAACACTTATTCAGTTTGTTTCATAGGAAAATCAATCACCCTGTATTGATAAATGTGGTGCATGAGGGATGTGGAGATTTGGGCCTTAATCTTAGCAGCAGTGTTCCCATCTCATCCAATGAGGAAAAGGCTTTAAGTACAAGGAGCTAGCTGAGAGTTATGAAGCATTATCTGAGAGAACGATAGCTAACTAATACACCTCTCAGCGCACACACTTAAAACCATCCCCACTGATAAGATGAAGTGAGGAGCATGAGACACTGAGAAGGGCTAAAAAAAAGTGAAGGGGAGCAATCCTTTGAAGAAAGAGAACAGATTCGTCTTGCTAATGTACGTTTGGATCTTGGATCTTCACCCAGTCAACTCGTGTGCTGTGATAGTTCTTGTGGACAACTACAGACGATAAAACTTTGCTTCAAAACTCAAAGAAGCAGGGGCAAAGTGTATGGGCAAAAGTCTGCACCCGCCTTTGAGTGTCTGCTCCAACCCACATATCTGTGAATGGAGCTGGAAGTAAATGAATAACAGACTGCAGCTGAGAACTGAGGCATGTCGTAGGTGGTGCTGAATAAATGGGTCTTGATTCAATACAGAGACAAGGATGTAAATGCAAAGGAAATTTCTTGTTAGTTCCTCCAGTAAGGACTCTGAGCTCCCACTGTTTGAAATAGCCTTACAACGCATCTATCCTGTGGTATAAAGTGAATGCACGTCATCATCGGTGCGTTGATATCTGACCAGATATGACAGCACTCTGAGCTGCACGGCCAACATCTCATTCGCATACATCTCTGTGAGGCACATCAGAGTCTGCATGTAGCTTATGAGTTAAATGCATCTGAGCACGTTCGACTGTGCATATGTGTGATCTATCAGCCCCGTTGGACACTTTCAGTAGCGGGAAGTGCTGACTCTTTGCGGACAATTCATCACTGTGACCATTTTTGTTCATGGAAGATTTCAGTATGTAAAGCTTCTTCTACCTACAGATGTGGACCAGATGTGTGAAACCAGAAGCAAAAAAAATATGTAAGTTTTACTGCACTGTGCATATGAAATGCACACTTACTGTTAAATGTGTCAACCATTATGTCTAAGAACACAGAGGAGGTTCTGTTTTAGAGGGTAGGGACAGAGAAAAGTCAGTTAATGCTTTTAAAGAAAAAAAAAAGTCACATCACCTGCAGCACATTTGACAAAGCATCAGGGCTAATTGCTAAAACGGAATAACCCTTAATCAGAGCCTTCCCAATAACCAGCAGGGCCAGCTGGATAGCAATGTGTTTATGGCTCCCCTTTTTGGTTTCAGGCTTAGACACCTATTTGCTTATTTGCCCAATGCTCATGTTAAAAAGCAAAATCAGCACACAGCCAATATTGTGAGACCCTCCTAAAATTTAACATGCAGGAGGGTTTTCTGTCTCACTAAGGAAAATCTGAATTTTTTTCATGCACACTGTGTCTTTGTGGTTAAAGGCTAGTCTATTGTGCTTGTATTTAAGCTTATCATTAGTGTAAAAAATGACTTAACCTGCGCATTCTGCATAATTAAAACCTGAACACAAATTAATGAGAATGATGGGAAGGGAGGAAAAACCCTATATTGTCACTTTTTGTGACACAATGTGTTTTTCTATCTACTGTAGGATCATTTATTGGCTCTTAACGAGCCACTTATGTGTAAGAAGAAAAAAGAAAATGCTGGAGCCTGTTTTAGCTGTTTTCACACTCTACACAGGTCGCAGGTCTCCATCACAGAGACAACACAGAGACAAGCAACCCCCACTCCAAGGATGAATTCAGAATAACCAATTAACATACATAATTTTTGGACTGGAAGCCTGAGAGAACCTACACATGCATCAAGACAGCATGCATACCACACACAGAATGGCCACAGCTGTGAGGCAATGGTGCTAACTACCACACTATCCCGTAGAGAAAACTTGCTTAACCTACATTAATCAGGATTTTGTGGTGTTGCCGCCCACTCATCACCCTTGGATTTATAGAGGATGTTAAACTGATTTATTTAGATGCCATAATGTTTTCTAACTTGTTCTGAGGTTGTCTTTCACACTCAGAATTTCCAACTTCAGGTTAGAATTTCATAAATTGTCAATATCAAAACACATCTTTGTGATCAATATAGTGACTCATAAAATCCACTACATGTGACTCCATAAAATAAACACATTGTTGAATATATGTGATAGTATTAATAATGTTTACTTTGATAAATTTATTAAAAAAACAGTGGTTGGATTTAGCATAGGATCAGATTTCAGCATAACACCAACTTGCTTATTTACAACCTTGCATTTGGCAACGCAATTTTCTCATTCTTGCTTCCTCCATCTCTTACCGTTTCCACTAGATCTGACTGTTTTAGCCACGCAAAATTAAATCTAATCAGACAACATAGAAGGTAATAGGAGATCATTTTCTAACAGGATGGTGCTCCTGTCCTTGCATGCCACACGGTGTGAAATACTTTTGCATTTTCTATCGCTAACATATAAAATTAGATTTTTATCAATTGCCAAAGCTGTTATTTCCAATCAACTGGAAAACAGTGTTCATATGACTGCATTTTAGCTGTTTCATTATGCAATTTTAAGTTTACCGATGCAGAGAAACAACAATATATTAAAGAGTTTCTATCAAGAATAAATGTCACTCGTGCAGATTTATGTAAAACAAATACAGATGAAGGTAAGATGTGTTCTGTATCTTGTTCCCATAACGTGCAAATACACATTGGTCCTGCTCCTGTGTCCTGGCAAATCCTGCATTTCATTGCAGCAGCATGCTCTGTCAGATCTCTGTGCGTGTGTGTGTGTGTGTGTGTTTTATTGACAGTCAGCAGGAGGGGGGGGGGGGTGCTATGTTGTGAGACACTGACAAGCTCTATTTCATGGAGCAGAGGAGGCATTTTGAAGTTCTTCAAATCCATTTAAGGGTCCAGCCGGGACTTAGCTTCAGACGCCGCTGCTGGTGCTTAAGTCTTTTGCTGGGAAAAACTGGGGAGTACAAATGCACCCCATACCATTGAGTCTATGGGAGAGGTGTGTTCAATTGTTCTCTGTTGTTGCAGACAGACTATAACTATTCAACCATGAAGTCCATAACACTCTGTTTCAATACCCTTCTAAAAAAAGAAAGAAATTGAATAAGCATGCTACCCCAACCTCTTGCTAACCCCACACCAACATTCGTACCCCACCACACCCATGTATGCCTTATCTTCTATTCTGAGGGAGTTACGGGAGCGAAGGTGAGCTGACAGAGTTCCGATAGTGTACTTGTTAGACATGGCAGGGCTGCCGTGGGTTTAACTGCTGGCTGGAAAACTTCATCTCACATCCCTCTGCTCCTTCTCCACCTCCTTCTCATTCTGTTCATTCCTACATCCCTCCTTCATTACTTTCGCCATTCCCTCTGGTAGTCCTGCAACTCCAATCATTCTGCTTTTATTACTAGATAGAAGGGGCTCATACACTCCCTCACACACACACACACACACACACACACACACACACACACACACACACACACACCAATTTTCCACTCCTCCTGTTATCAGAGCATGTCCCTTGCTTCCGGGGGCCGTCAGGTAGGCTTGATTCAGCCTTTTTCCTGGCTTATTTTCCTTCTGTATCTCTGTGCTAAATCTTCCTCTGTCATTGTACAACTGTCTCTCTTTCCCACCTTTCCTATTTCATCCTTTGCTTTCTTTCTCTCTCCCAGGAAGCCAGGGGGACAAATTGGCGCCCAGCTGAGCTAAATGTGCCTGGTGCTGAGAGCCAGATGGTAGTGGCAGAGGGATGGAGGGAGCAAAGGATGGATACTACAGAGAGAAGGAGCGTCTAAGCCATGGCATGGCAAGGCAACGTGGGGGAGCTAGCTTTACACACAAATAATCTATTAGTGCTCAGGGGCCTAAAATCTGTACACAGGCACTTGCCAGGGACCAGGCTGACCTGCTCACAGCTATGGTGAAGAAGACCTTGAGTAATACTGGACAACAAAGAGGACCCAAGATGATATACTGACTACTGAAGGGAGATGGGAAAGAAAATGACAAGATGCAGCAGGGGACAGGGAGAGGACAAGAAAAGAGACAAGAGTTAGAGAGCTGTGTCAGCTGCTGTTTTAAGTCAGATATTGTATGTTGACTGCCCATTTATGTCTTCTTCTCTTTCTCTAATTCAAATCAGATGGATTTTTAATTATTTTTATGCTATTTAATCCCTAATTTTAGATTAGATATGGAAGTTTAGAACAAAGTTAATTGCTGAGCTTGATCAGATAATCACCAATTTCAAACAATGTCCTGGTAATCCGATTTGAAATGAGACAATAGCAGAGGCAAGACATCAAAGTTTTTGCTGTAAATATTATTAGGCAAGTAAGCAAAAACCTCATTATTTATGTGCCCGCTTTCCAACTCCAAAACATCTAAATGTCTCTTGACAATTTTAAGAGTAAGATTACTTTTAGGGAACAGTAGCGGGGTAGCAAAATCTGAAAAATGGTTCAGTATTAATTTGCACTCAGTTGACAAGTTAAGACACATTTATAGTAAACAAGCTAACCAGTTAAATCGTCTTTTGTTCTAAAATTTGGGAAATAAATAAAAGTGCGCAAAAACATGCAATTTTCTACTACAATATAGCTTAAAACTGAAGCCAAAAGATTCTAGTGCACTCCACTTATCAATAAATGTGCATGCACCACAGGAGGCAGCAGGAGTTGATTAAACTTAGTATTACAACCAAAAAATGTTCACGGTTGGCACGCAACCAGGATTAAAATTGTATAAAGTCCCCTTTTTGTGTGTATTATCATTTTAATTTAAATCAATTCAATTAAATATTTAAATCACTCAATATTTGTTCACTTTTTAACTATCATTATTTTCAAATAAAAATATTGACATTTCAAGCCCACTTGGGGTGGGGTCCTGGTGGCGTTGGGGCCCCAAGCAGCCGCTTAGTTCTTTGACAGTATAAATGACCTCACCATCTTATACAGTTTATCTTTGCAGGTAGGGTTACTTGACAGTATAACCTGTATAGTAAATTTATTCAAGTAGGATGCCTTGAAGACTTTCATGGCATTTTTAATTCCATTGTTTTTCTCACGGGTATACTCCATGCCGGGGGCTATGCCTGCTCAGTCTGCTTTTGCATGAAAAATGCTTTATAAATAAAATTTGAACTGAATGAATGATGTGAGATGATGTTTGGGAAACTGGTCTGTAGTAATTTGCTGCAGACAGTTGGGAATTTTTCGGTACCGGAACAAGGCAGGATGTTTTTCACTGCACAGGAACTCTTTTCTGAGTCAGGCTGATGATGAAAAGGTACTGAAGAAGCCGACATACAGTAGTTGTTCTGAGCAGGTTTTCAGAACCCTGGAGCTGACACCATCTGGGCCTTGTTCTGACTCAGTCTCTCAGTTGCTTCTTCACCTGACTGCAGGAAACAGGCAGGCTTGATCTAAAAATTCAGCGAACAGTTCAGATTTGCAGAAGAAAGGAATGTCACTCTCCTGCTTGTGACAGGAGTGTCCTGCTTCCACATTTTTTTTATCTGCCCCTAACTTCAATTCTTGTTGCATTTACAAAACCTCAAAAGTTTACTCTTGCCTTGTGCTTCAGTTAAAATAGAAATGAGGCTCTACCAATATTTAAATGTTTTATATCCAGATCAGGAAATCCAACTTCTGACTGGTGTTTTTTTTTTTTTGGTGTCTTTTTTTTTTTTACAATTAAAGGATGAAAATTTGTATTTCAAATCACTTAAATCCCGATTATTGAATGCACCACCTCCCCATCATGTCTAACACAACCTTGGGTTAAAAGTAGGCCTATAGGTAGCAGTTTATTAGTACTTTGGTGATAAGACTGCCTGTTTTTTTCTGACTTTTCATAGATGAGTAAAAAAAAAAAAGAATAGAAAAGAACAGAAGCTTAAGATTGTTGAGTTTAGCAAAAACTTGATCTTTTTATTCAAGAATGCTAGGTGTTTGGGAATCTCCCTGAACTGTGAATTAAGATCCTGACCAGGACACCCAATGTCTCTGGGGTAAAATTTTGGTTAGGGACCTGTCACTGCTCCACTGACTTCCTATCCCAAAAGAAAGACCTTCAATAGTTGGGAATAAGGAAGGATTCTGTCTAAGATAAGAAATCCTCTTTGGCTGCTTCAGTAAGAATTGTTCTCTCTCTCTGTTTTTAGAGTCGATCCTTTGCTTTTGCACTGGATCCCTCTTTTACAGGGCTTCCTGGAGACATTCAGCTGCTCACTTCATGCACCACTTTACTCCACATCAACCCAAACCCCACTATTTGGGGCTTACATAACACACAGCATAAGATTTGGACTTCAGCAGCACACCAATGAGATGTGGTAATTTCTCATCTGAGCCCCCCCTCCCCCAAAATACACTCCTATCATGGAACACAAATGTGTTTTAGCCATCCATGCATAAGCAGCACTAGCTGAAGGCATGTATGCTCAGACATGTTACAAACACACAGATTCAGGAGAACGTTTGGATAGTGTGAGTTGACATTTAAAGTCTTTGCATTGCTTTATATTTGTGGGAGGGTACAAGTGTGTATTTCTGAAAGTAATGATCACTAATACATTTAATGTCCATAGACTTATGAAAAGAGTCAATTTCTACATATCTGATCCAAAGTTATGAAGAAGAGGAAGCACATTTTCAAATTTAGGAACAGGAAACCTTCACATTAAAGGAAATCTTTAACTAGTAGTCCTTCTCCTTTCAGTTAACTTATCAATTAATTGCTCAAAAAATGCGTATAAATTAATTCCTCTTCCAAATTCTGTTCCAGGTGACATTGCAGCTCATTTTCGCTGCAGTTTAAAATTTATTAGCTTTGACACCTATTCCCTCTCACACTGCACTTGTATCTGAGCTGACTAAAATCACCTGTGGAGTTCCTCAAGGCTCCATCCTGGGGCCACTACTATTTAACATCTACATGC
>JAOXYM010000003.1:28364648-28376174 GCA_028567055.1 Leptatherina wallacei | reverse complement strand
CTTCTTTGTATTTTTGCTAAATTTCTGTAAAAATGAGTAATTCTACCTCTGAGTCAAGCCATGCTTGCTTAATGTACAACCATGCACATCCTTAGAAAGCATCACGAGTCAAACAGCCCTGTTTAGGATTTGGTTGAGATTGTATCTGGGGCTTTATGCCCATTGTAGTTTAGTCATACTTGAGAGAAAAAGAACATTCACTGACAGACAAAAAAGAAAATTACATTATTTATATAACTTTATTTTTTAGATATTTCCAAGTTAAATGTTATCAGTACAGAAGCAAAAAAAAACAACAACAACCAAAACACAACAATACTTTGAAAGTAAAGTCAACAGTGCTCTTCTGGGGGAGAACATGGTGCCGCTGGTTAAATCGTAATGCACCATATTTCCCTTTTACTGTCATCTGTTAGTCTGCTGGGAGCTGCCCCTCTTGCCATTTATAAGCTGCAGCCAGGCCAGTATCAGTAACAACACCTCAGCCCTGGGGTATGCTGCTATGTATAAGCTGTGACTGTAAACTGTACAGGCTGTAATACTCTGCTGCCTATTCAGACACTTTGCTTGCAGGTCCTGCATGGTGAAAACACAGAAATAATTCAGACACAGACTGATTTGAGGGCTTTATTTCCAGGTGTTTATCAGAGCAGTGTGTTTATGTGTGGGTGTGTAGCGTGGATAGAACAATTTGTTATGCCTGTTTCTATCCCGTAATTCAATATTAATATATGATCGCAGTAATGACATGAAACACATACCTGGCATTAAACGCTCATTTAACGATGAGATGACATACGTGATTTTATCTTGGTTTACTTTGCAATATTCTGATCATTTTCCTCTCTTCTTGTCCTTCTCCTTCTTCTTCTGAAAGTTTTTTAGATTTAGTCCTGATCACTTTTGTATGTTCTGAGACTTCCTGAGCAGGTTACTCTACTGACAGATTGATTGAAGTCTGTAGGCAGACACGTATGTCACCCTTGAGAGTGTGGGCCATTACATTAGACTATCAATATGGTTGAACATGAGACCCAGCTCTCTGATCTCTGTCATAATGCATACTGTTCTACAGAGAGCACAATGAGGATCCACGTCAGGGTTTAAATGTCTCAACAAGTGCACCTTTTTTTTGTCTAAAGTTTCTGTATCCGTCATGACAGAAATACTTACTCTGCTTTTTAAAGAAATTTCCCTAGAGACATTATCATCAGGACCAACGGTGGTGTTTATACTGTGATATGAAAAACTATGATGACAGCATGTAATATGAGACACCAGAAATAAAAAATCTAGAGCTCAGCTATCTTAGTAAATTAAGTGTATGATTTCTTATGCTATGTTGTGTAGGGAGAGTTTAACTGCAGCAGAGGAAAGCCAGGTGCTGGTGCAGTTTATGTTCAATAAGTTTTGCTTTATGATCAACAGTTAATGATTTGATTAAGAGTGAGGTGTCACTTCTGATTTTCTGAATCAATCTAATTCTAATTTGTAATGTTGCAATTTAATTCAATTTCAAGTTTTCATTCAAATATTTAGTACCAATTTTGCCTGACTATCAAAGAGGTTTTCACAAAAATGATTGTAAATAAACAACAAAACCAAAAGACATGAAAACCCCCTGTTTGGTCCGGTACATTCTGAAAATATTTATTTCATGAAATGGATAAATAAATGTCCACATGAAAAAGAAGTTAAATTGATACCCTCTTTAATCTGTAACCGAGCTACTACAGCAGAGTTAGGAGTGATGGGCTTCACAAAATCTTTACAGGAGCCTGAACCTTTGTGGTGCGTTCAGACCAAATGGGATTTCGGTGTCAAAAACGCTCTTGACGCTCAAAGGTTGGACGCTTGACACTGGTAAATCAGACGCTTGAAATCCAGCATCAAAAATGCTCTTAACGTCTGCAGGACCCGGATGTTTTGCTTTGCTTGTCTTTTAAACAATGGCGGATGAAATTGAGAAAGTAGTTTGGCTTTATTTGCTCCACAAGGCCGGAGAACGACTCGTTCACCAGAGTGTTCAGAGGAGGACGTGTCATAGATGACAGGGTGCTCACAGACAGCCACGATCAGTTTGTCCTCCATTGTCTTTGTAAAGTGAAGAGATTTCCCCGGGTTCTTCCTATTTCTCTCCTGTCAGAAAATGCATCTTGACGCTGAGTTGCTCTGATTGTGTGACGCCCCGCGTGTTCACATAGACTTTACATGTAAACCAGACGCCCCCCGACGCACATGACGCTTTCGGTCTGAACACACCCATAGAGAGGTAAAGAAAGCAGCTCTCAATATGAAAACATATACGATGTCAGTAAGGATGCTATGCTAATCATGTCATTGTACCTCAGAAAAACATGTATCAAGAGAGTGGAAGTAAAGTTTCACATGATTAGTTTCCCATGACTAATCTTTTGAGATTGTACAATAAAATTTTGTAATGCAGAGGATGCAAGAAATGACATATATAAAAAACTTTATCCAATTTTATGAATCATCATTGGAATTTTTAAAGTGAAAATCAATTTGAATGGAAAAATCCTTATTTCAGTTGCATGAAATTAAGGATAAATCTGTAAGAAACAGGGAGATTAATTCTTCCTTTTATTTCCGATGGTCTTGAGTCACTTCCAGTAAGATGAGTTTTTGCTGGGAAGTTGCAAAAGATCAATGAGGTCAGCCTACCGCACTTGACTTGGTCACATGCAAACTTATTTTCAAGGGTTTCAATATTAAAGACAGACAGAAATGGGATCCTGGAAGATGTAAGGGCTTTCCACCACAGGTCTGAGACGCTCAGATGATAGAGACCTATGAGTGATATGCATTAGAGTAATCCAGAAGTACTGACCTACTTTCTGATCTGGCTCTCTTTTTTTTTTTGTATCTGCCTCTCCCTCCGTATTTGGAGTCCATGAATGAAAACATTTTTGTTGTGTAACCAGATAATAAAGATAAATCAACTCTGCAGCAGCACTGGCACACAGTTTTATCTGTGACTAATGCAGCGCTACCAGATGTCAATAAACTACTTTAACTAAATAATTGTCTTGCAATTTTATCATGTGCCTCTTGGTTTGTTTACATAATGTTCATAAGAATACCTCAAAGATAAAACCCTGCTCCAGCGATTAAAAAAGATTCGGGGAGATGTTTGAACCCTTTTTCCCAAAACATTGGGATGTCAACAAAAATACATGTTGAAACAGAACTATTATTGTTCTTATAAAAAATTGTTCACATTTTGATACAGATGCTAAAAACTAAAAGAGGGGAAAGTTGTTTAAAAGCAACAGGTCAGTAACGTGGTTGGGTGTAAAATGAGCATCTTAGAGAGGTTGCATTTTTGAAAAGTAAATATATGGAGGGGTCAGAAGTGTGAGAGACTGAGGAGGTGAATAATTTAATAATTATCTGATTGCCTATAATTAGTTTCCGTATAAGTTATATAGGAGAAAGTCCATCCATCTTTCTATTTTCTACATCCAATTATTCTACTTCAGGTTAGAGGGGGGTGGCTGGAGCCTATCCCAGCTGCTGTCAGGTGAGAAAGGTACACCCTGAACAGGCCATCACAGGGCGAACACCGAGGGTCAGACAACCACTTGTAGCAGAGAAAGTTACTGGAGAAATGCATAGGACAATCAAAGTTTATTTATAAAGCACTTTTTCATACATAAAAATGCAGCTCAAGGTGATTTACATTAAAAACAACAGTGTTTTTTTGGCAATTGAAATCCTGTATCAAGCAAATTTCGGGAAAATATTTCAGTGTCAAAACTGCTCTGCAGGTCTCCAAAAACAGTATGCTGTTAAGGAAAGAATTTGTTATTGGGGGTGATATTCCCTATCTCTAATTTTTCAAACATTATTTTTTTTTGCTTACAAATTGAAAATTAACATTATTGTTTTCAGTAAATAATGTGTAAAAGCAATGTATGTGTAGCTATTAAGACCTTTACCTCCTCTTCTTTTAAGATCAGGAGTTGTGCAGCGTAGTTGCATGTTTATAGATGCACACACAGAAACCAGCAACATAGTGCAGACAGAATGATGAGGCCCAGGCTTAGAAAACACACTTGGCAATGAGGTGAATGTCAGCAAGGTCAGAGGTCACTGGCCAGTATGTAGAGCAGTGGCGACTGCTGATGGACTCATTGTCTTTCCAGTTACACGGCAGCAATTTACTCAGATGCTCAGCTGAGAAAATAAAAGAGCTGAATCAGACAAGCGTCAAAGGATCAGTGACCACAGTTCTGCCTATTTGATTATTTTAGTTCTGGTTAGAGTTTATGGGTATATGTCACTATTGTAAGAGTTAGACAAACATCACCCGGTTATCTTGACATAGAACTGCACAAATTAGCACAAAACTAGGCCTCACTTTTCTTGTGGTCACGGAAAAGTGTGTTGGTCATATTTTCAGCCTCATTGGGCTCATGTCTGTTCCAAAGTGTTGGTGATGGGATTCATTTTCTCCAGGTAAACAGGCAGGCAGCCATTTGCACAGTGGCACAAGCACACACACACACACACACACGCATTAAGACACAAGCCCATTGGCTTCGTTTAGTGGATGTACTCTAGTGTGAAAAAGCATCAGGTGTGTGTAAACACAGGTTCATCTGTTTGCCATCTGGACAGATCTGTGATGTAGACAATTGTCCACGTGCTTTATAACTTTTCTAAGAACCGTCTTAGGTACACTGGATTTTCCTTAAAAATACAGAAAACAAACAAAACGACCAAACAGACCAAAGCGTAAGTTTGCCATCGAAGCTCGGACTTTTTCATAAAAACCAGAGGAATGACAGTGTGGCACGTGTTGTATGACAACATGACCCATGATCTGTCAGAGGTGAGTGTGGGTGGGATGTTTTAGGGCATGTGCTGGATGTGTGACTCCACTTCCTCATCAAGAGCTGCACTCTTTCATATCCTCTTTTGTCTGACAGTAGCATCAGACTTGGTCTGTCACTTTTCTTTGTAAGATTGGTGTTTAAGTTGCGTCTGTGAAACGAGCACTGCAGGCGTCCGGTTGTATATGTTTGGACTATTTATCATTCTGAACTGCAGGGATCAGTTGTGGTTTGTGGATGTGGCCCAGCCTACACCAATTTTCAGCTATGTTTTACCTTTTTATAAAGATATTTCTGTTGTCTTAGCTAAAATGTAAGATTTTTTGAATACATGTGCACAGAACAAGACATTAAAGTATGTGTTTGTCTTTGTTTAAAGTTAAATGTTTAATAAAAACAGTTTCTCACTTTAGTTAATGTGCATTGTGAAATATCAAATCGGTTTCATTCAGTGAAGCATGTATAGATGTTTTGTCAATTCCTGTAAAAGATATTTCTTAGAATAATATGCAGTGTTCTGAAAGTCTACAACTGAGCTGTGCAGACCACTCCCTAACCATAATGTTTTTCTAGGCTTCTCAAACATGCTTCCTTTTTTCTATTCCTTTCTGCTGAGAGGTAGTGTGAGTGGCCAAAAAAAAGAAGAAAGGCTGTTCTTTGAGGTTATCTCAAACACATTTTTTTCAAGGTGATAATGTAAATAACCTAGTGATGACTTGTGACATGACTGTGCCCAATGTATTCACATTTGATGGCACTCTGCTTTTGCTTATTGATTTAGATGACCCTGGCATCTAAGTTGGATCTAGTTTAATTCCCCTTATCTTGTCGCATCTTTGGTGTCACAAAAAACTGGCTATTTTGGTCATAAGGCTTGCAGGTTTTCATATGATAAGCACACATTTTTTTCCTCCGTCTGTGTTGATTGCACTTGACTTTCCATTCAGAATTAAAAGGTCTGTGTTTAAACATAAATTTGGATTTATATTTTTCTATTTTCACATTATAAAGCCATCATTTTCCATTTCCAAATCCCATATTCTCTTTCAAAGGATCATTTATTGTCACCTTGTCAGTCTAGTTTTGATTTTCTGTGCCTTCTGCTTTCTTTTGTCTTTTCTTTTGGTTTAATATTTCAGTTTCAGCAGTTTTATGATAACATATTCTATAAGGGTCTATAACAGCTCTGGAAATCATTCTCATTAACACAAAGAACATTTCTTATTTTAAGTGGAATCATTTTTTTAATCAAGGGCTTGTCAAACTGTATTTCAGCAGAAAAATGTATTTAATGTCATCTGGAAAACACTACACCATTGTTTAACACACAATGCCAAGGAGGAAAGACATCATCAGCAATGACTGAAGCAATTAATCTAGGAATGATGATGAGGCCATTTCCAAACAATTATGAATCCACTATTTCATATTGACAACGGGTATGTACACGTGGACAACATTCAAGATAGTTACCAATCTTAGCAAGATCATCCTAAGGTCATAGAAATGATTCAAAAGAAAACAATAACTGAAGAGCTACATCTCAGGCCTGAGTTACCATGTTATATATGAAATTCCTTACTGTGCAATTGGAAAGAGACTTATAAGTACTGCTTGTTTGGAAATGTTTCCAGGATAAAGCTTCTTCTTTCTTTAAAGTAGATGGCAGCAAAGTTTGCAAAGTTTCATCCGAACAAAGGCCAAGACTTCCTGAACAAAGTTCTTTGCATGGATGAGAGCAAAGTGGAGATGTTCGGTCATGATGCACAGAGCTACGTCTGGTGAAAATCACAACATATCAGCACAAACGCATAACAACAGTCAAGCATGAAGAAGAGGGGTGATGATTTGGACTTATTTTGCAGCCACAGGAACGAGGCACCTTGCTGTCATTGTGTTGACCATGAATTCCTCTTTGTACCAGAGTGTAGTAAAGTCAAATGGGAGATCATCTGTTTGAAAACTGGATCATCAGGACAGTATTTTTTAAGCACTCCAGAAAACTACAATGGAATGACTTAGTGAAAAAACTAAAACAAACAAAGATTAATAATCAAGGTATATCAATGTGTTAGTAAAGGTCCAGAATGTAACTTCATTTAACTATGGTGGTGGGGCCTTGAGAGAGCTGTGCATCAAGTACTGCCTGCAAACTTCAATGAGCTGTAAGAATGTCGAGCGGGCCAAAATTCCTCCACAACTATGCAAGTTGCAGACTTTGTACAAAAAAACCCCCAATGACTTTAACTTATTGCCTCTCAAAGTGGTTCGACGAGCTAATGAATCATGGAGTGTGTTTGCTTTTTTTACACACTGCTTGTACATTTTGGATGATTTTTTGTTAGATAGATAATACTGCGTCAAATACATGTTTGTCTAAAATTGCATTTACCTCATTTGAACACCTGAGAAGGATCATGCCCTTTTTTTTAAAATGATGTCCTGAAATATGTTTTCTTTTCCCCATGAGTTTAAATCATTTTTACTTTTGTAATAATTTACTCATTTGGCTATTTTGAAAGATATTAAAGTGCATTGGTGTTGATTATTTTTACCATTATTATAGTAAATTTTGATTATGCAGGATTTTAATATTGGAGATTTTCCACTTGTTTTAATCTCTATGATATCAATGGCCAGCTGAAGGGTTGTGTAGATCCTTCTTTAATCCACATCCTATTAAGCATCCTATTAATCACCTTGAAGAGTCGTCAAGCTTTCAGGCCTTTATCTCTTCCTCTTTACCTCTTCTTCATTAACTGTCTTTGTGATCCCCTTTTACCAATTTTCTTTTCAAACTTTAAAAGGTTACGGCTGCACATTGTCCCATTAAGGATGAAAAATTGGACAAAGTAAAGTGGGTGAGAAGAAGGTTGGATAATCAGATTGTGTGAGATGTGAAACAGGAAATATTTTCGATGATCAGGTTTTAGTTTTTGAGCTGATATTGTGTGTCTGCCTTATCTACTTACTCATCTCTGAAATGCTTTCCATTCCATGGACCTGCATATTGTGACTCTCACACGTACAAAAAAATGTTGTATGGCTGGTTTTCGGTGGCTACCATCTATCACCACAAACTGCCACTGATTGCTACTGTTGTTTACTTAGCATTAATAATGGGTGGTTTATATGCTCTATGCAAATAGCCACTGACCATCCTTTGCTACTGATTCATACAGAAAACTGTTGGCCTCATTTATTTTCCATTAAGCAATATTAATATTCATTAGTGCAAATTTATTTTCTTATTATGGTGGTAAAAATATTCCATGTTCGATTACAACATAACTTGGGTTTTCTTCATTTAATGTCCCTATAACATAATTCTGTTTGCCAAAACATTTGGGATGGATTGTAAGATGTAAATTCAAGCAATGCAGTGATTTGAAATATGTTGGACCAAAACTTTCACAGTAGTGCAGGCCATCTATGTCACAGACACTAATGCAGCCCTAATCCTGGTTGTAACTATTACATTTTACACAGATTGAAAGATTGGAGATCCATCTCTTATTTAACTCACTGGAATGTTCATGGAGCTCCTGGATCTTGTCTGTATATTTTTCTTTTTTTCTTTCTTTTGCATTGCTTTAACTCACATTTTCTGGCCACATCAATGGACTCAGTTCACTGATAATACTTTTCTGAAGTGTTGATGAGCTCATAGTGATCTCCACAACAAAAATATTCTGTTTAATGCAGTTCTGCATTCACCGTCATTTAGTTGTGTATATTTGATTTTGTCCCATGTTTACAGATATTTTTCCATCTTATGTTTTGCACTTGAGATGATGAAATCCATGATTTTTCCCCCCTTCTCAATTCATTTTTCAATTTTAGGTGGAGAAATGTTATATTTTAAATAGTTGAACTGTATTTGGCCCACTGTGTTTTACAGAAAGGTGAATCCCTCCCCATCTTTACTTTTGAAAGACTCCGCCTCTCCAATGTGAGATATTCCACCTGTGAATCACCTGTGAACTTAAATGGTTAAACTGAAAATCCAGTGTACTTTCCTGCCACAACTTGCCTGACATGTTGATAGAGCTTCTTGCCCTACTTAACAGTGCATGCATTAGACTTCACTCAGACCCATCAATGCAGTTGTTCAGCGTTCTCGGCAGAGCTACAATGATGATCTATATATGTAATATTTGTTTGCAGCCTCTTGGCAACCATGGTGACTTAAAGGGCTATAGGATGGGAAGCTTGCCTCCCTGACAATGTGAGGTGCTTCATTTACATGCGTGTAAATGTGTGTTGGTATGTACTTGAGTGTGTGTTTATGTGCCAGGCTTCCTTGAAAAGCCATTGTCACAGTGTACAAGGCAGTCTTGGGCAGTGATTTCCCCTCCTACTCACATGCCTTATGATTGGCCAAACCATACAGGAACACAGCCTACCGAACCAATAAACAAACGTCCTGCAGGGGTCCGGCCCATGGACCAAAATAACCCAGTAAATACACTGTGGGTACTATGAGAACTGGAGCTAGTCTACTGGTGAATTCTTTGTGTACAAACAAGGGATTCTTGTCAGTTCAGTGCTGCTGAACCATGTTGGCTTCTGTTGTCCTCTGTTGTGATAAGACCCTGGTGGTTTATTTGTTTGTGTTTCTTCATTTAGAGATACCATGTGGGGAGACTGTACATGGAGGGATACAAATAGCAATGTTAGATACAGTGATGGAAAATACAGAGACCCTTTGACACAGACAATCCATCGAGGCGGCTCTGCCTCTGTCCTACATTCATGTGATTGATTTGTTGACTGATTTTAAAACAAGTTGAAATATATTCTGCTGCAATGGGTTTTATAAGACAGGAATAAAGATTCAAACTGAACATGACATGTTGTGAGCTCAAAAGTCTTGTGAAGTCACAGAAATGTAAGAATAGTTAACACTGTTTAACATTTACAACGCTATCTAATCAAAGGTTTGTTTTTAACTTGGTGAATTATTTTGTTATCAACAATTCAGAGACATTTATAGATGTTTATTTGGGATCTTCATCTGTCAACAGTTCTTAAATTGTATCCTGTGTTGGTTTCTTAATTCTTCCTACACCCATAAAATAATCACCAGGACTTGATGAAGTTATCCCCATGGATCACTTCTTTTTATAAGGATACAGTTGTAAGTTGCTGGATAACTAACAATAGATATGTTATCTCCCTTTTGCTATCTAAGCATCCACGTTTATGTGTACCTTTTTTAGTTGCAGGGCAAGATTACACATGTGGGTGTGCAGTTAAAGAAGTTAATGTGCTGATTCATTGCCTTGTGGTTAAGGCATAATGATCGGTTAACAGAATAAGGAATTGCTTCCAGGTTTATGTGCCTTTTTGCACGAATATTTGTAGGTGTTACTGTATGCAAATATTGTGCACTGCTTACAGAGAGAGGCTGGACTAAGGGAGGAGTTAAACAGTAGTGAGCAAGAGAGGAGAAGAAGAGATAGATGAGTTTACTGGATACAGGGCTCTCCTTGTTGTTGCCCCAGACTACGGCATTCAGGCTAATTTAGGGGAAGAGGAGGAGAGTGGTAGAAAGAGGAGGACGGGTATAGGAAGCTGAGCTGGCAGTTAGAGTGAGAAGGAGGAAAGTGACTAATAGCGACTGCGCTCTGCCTACTGTAAACTGGCCGATGTTGGGAGGAGTGGCGTAACAGTCTGTATAAGCAAGTTGGCCGAGCCGGCAAACATCTCTCTGGCAGGTGGTTTGTTTTGACACGTGGAAGCGCAGATTTCACCTGGATACACTATGTTCTCTTTTAGATAGCAGGAGAGTTACTGGTAAGAATCTTCCATTCATACATATTGCACTGTTGATATCAATATCTGCTTGTTGGGTGTGAAACACTTTCAGTCTGTAATTTCATTCAGAAATTTTCCAAGCACATGAACAAACTGAATGCAAAGCATCTGTAGTGACAAGCTGGTGCTTTTAAACCTGAATACATGCAGTCGGGACACATAGTCAGACACAGACGGAGAGATTTTACTAAATTGCTGTCAACAGCAAACCAATTGTGACATATTTCTTTTGACCTTTAAAAAACAGAAACCGAATCCGGAGTCATTGCTGCATTGTTATTTGGGCTAAGTGTTTAGCTCAAAAATGCTTCAACGCAAAAAGGGAAAATTAACAAAGGCCACTTTGTTAAGATGTCTTTTGTGGTTGAAACACTCTTATCCAGACTAACAAATCATAGAATTAATGTTACACCTACAATATCAGAGGTTCACTCAGTATATCTCATGATCAGAGAGTGAATACCTGTATGTTCACGTCTGATAGGTACTGCATATTCTGTATATTACTTCAATTCAATTCAGCTTTATTTGTATAGCATCAATTCACAACGATGTCATCTCAGGGCACAGACAATCAGTTTGAGCCAATCTGATTGCCATACATTGATTCATACAAGCCAATTTATAACAAATAGCCTAGCTAAGGAAACCAACAGACTGCATCTAATCTAGTCTTCCATCCAATCCCCATCCTGAGCAGCTAGAGGCGACGGTGGAAAGGAAAACCTCCCTTTAAACAGGAAGGAAAAACCTCCAGCAAACCTCTCAGGGAGACAACAGACATCATATTTGATCCAGCGAGATCTGCTGAGAGAGGAGAAATATGTTAATGATGGCAGTACTGTCA
>JAOXYM010000003.1:28337259-28357981 GCA_028567055.1 Leptatherina wallacei | reverse complement strand
ATATAATATATTAGGGGTGGGAATCTTTATGTATATAATGATTCCATTATTAATCAGATGGCCGCGATGCGATTGTTAATTGAATGGTTATTAATGAATATTTTTACTTCTACTACTTTTTTGAGTGGAGATGTGTGTCACGGTTTCCAATATTTGTTGCGGAAAACAACACAGAAGAAAACTTGTTCATCTATTGTTGATATAGGACCGGAAACTTCTGTTTCCACCACATCAGAGCAAAACGTGGAGTCTTGGGTCGATCATATTTCTATCAGAACATTGTTTTATTTGTGTTAACCCACAATGCCTTTTGCGTTGCAGTCGGCTTTTTGAATTTGGTTCATTTAAAGCTAACCGAGAGCTACGTTTTAGGTGGACCACAATTCGCTTCTTTAGAGTTCATCGAGGCATTCACACACCTCCCTAAACGGACAGGATTATCAGAGCAAACAAAGCCACCCATAGAAGCTGAAATCTTCTACTCGCTAGCTTTTAACTCAGAGGATACCAGTCGGATTTCACAATCAGCCATCATGTCTGTAATGCGAACAAAAAATCTGAGCACTGCACTTCCACAGTTTGATAATACACTACTCATAAAAAAGTCACAGATGTTCAAATCTCAGGTCAAATTTACAGAAATGTAAAAAGTTCTTGCTACACTGATATAACATCATGAATGTAGGGCATTTAAGTTTGAAGTGGTAAATCCTTCATCTCAAACAATTTATTGAAACAAAAGCTGACAGCAGCGGTGGGTAGACCACAACAACATGTCAGTGTCTCAATAACTTGTCATGTGTTAGGTGGTGTTTCCATCTGATGATGTCTAAATGTGAACAATATGATGAAGACAACTTAATCACAATAAACGAGATATAATTTCTCCACTTGGGTCACTTTTTATACGGGCATTGTTCCTGGTGCTTAGGAAGATCTGTTCTGGATCTGTTCTGCACTGTGTGCAAATAGTCTGTGAAGAAATGCATAAAATATATCATTCCACAGCAACTACACAGCAGTGGCTGATTTCAGTGAAGACATTTGTCTACTAATTCATTTTTTATGGTAATTGACGGCTTATTGATGACACTTAATAAATAAACAAATGATTAGATACATAAATGAACAAATAAGTAAATAAATAAATGTGCTATACACTGAATCCGCCTGTCTGGACTGAGACAGGTGGTGTTTGTATAGCTTTAAAAAAAAACAACTTACTGGATACTCCTTCTTTAATGTGTATTCATGGTACATCTGCATTTTTAAATGGTATTAAAGGAAAAACAAAAATCGCTGTGGCTGTAGGAGCGTTGTGTCAACGCCTTGCTCCTCCATCAGCAGCAGTGGCAGCCAGTGACTGCTGTCATCCATCAACACATTCACTTAGAAATCTTTGTGTTCCCGTCCCTCAAGAATTGAGTGACAAGCTAATTATATGACAAAACTTGGCACGACACCTTGTGATAGCTTTAGGTTTGTTGAAATAACACTGTAATCAGCTTTAAGTGAGGTTTACCATCTTCAGCTTGGTATCTTGGATTAAGGCATAAAAGCCCACTACCCACTGTGGGGAATCTGTTTATCTGTTACCCATTTAAAAAAACAGCTCACACATCGAGAATAGCAAAAGTACTAATACCTAACTACATATCCACAGCTGTTGTTAGTATGCATACATATCCCATCTTAACACTAACTCTAAATAACAATGAATCATTTTATTAGGCTTTTTCTTGAAAGAGACCAGAAAGCACTGTTAATACTAATTCCTTGTAGACATTCAACTTCTACTTCTACAACTTCAAATTGCTGACTTCTAAAAGTGAATGTTACTTTTTCTATATATACCATTTCTGTTTCTCCCTTTCATTTCTACTTTCTCGTGCTGCACTCGTATGCTCACTTTCTTCATCTTCTCCACAGCTTCCATTACCTCTCGGGCTGGACTGTGCTGCATTAACGTCGGCTCGCCCTCCCCTGCCCCCTCGCCCCCCAGCAATGGCCTCACGCATCGGACTGCGGATGCAGGTACAACACAGCTACCGTCCACCTTTTAGCATGAAGTACATGCAAAGCTTTCCTTTGCAATGGGTATCCTATTGTGGTTATTACATCAGCTTGGATGAGGTTACTGCTTCAGACTGGTTTAAGTCATACGTATCTTATAGATTCCAGTTTGTACATGTATGTAAATACTGCCCCCCCCTCCCCGCTAGAGTTAGTCATTTTTACCTATTTTTCTCTGAAACCTGAATTATTACTTTATTATTATTATTATTATTATTATTATTATTATTATTATTATTATTATTATTATCATTATTATTATTATTATTATTATTATATTACCTTAAAAACCACAAACTAATGGCCTAAACAGTTTGTGAAATTAGTCCTTGAAAAGTGTGTTATAAGTAAATTTACTGACTTGCCTTCAGTAAACCTGTGAGGAATCTTGGGAGTAATATTTTTTTACCAGGATTTTTTTTCTAATTCCCAGATTAAACCGGCATCTTGAGCAACGTTAATTCTCCTGATGGGTACAGCTAAGAGAGATCACATTTTTCCAGTTTTAGTTTATCTATATTGGTTCCCCATAAAATTTTGAATTGAATTTAAAATTCTGCTTTCCACACACAAAACCCTCCACGGCCTTGCTGTTAAAAAGTCTCGACTCTCAGGATGCATACTGGTTACTAAAATGTCTGTGACTGCAATGGGAGGCAAAGATATTTGTCTTATGCTTCGTCCCTCTAGAACCAGCTTCCAGTGTGGATACAGAGCCCAGACACTCCCTTTTCTTTCAAAACTAAATAGAAAAACTTAGATTTTAAAGGAGATATTCAACATTACTTTAACCTTTGCTCTATGAAACATTTTGCATGGGATCTTTGCTTGAGTTGTACTTTGAGAGCAGAGTTTGATGCATATATATCCAGGCATTAGTTTTTTCCTCTGAAAAGTTTACCCTCTCTGTTTGATCCTTGGAATATTTAAATATTCTTCCTGTATATTGTTTTCTTATAAGGTGATTTAAGATTTGTAACATCATACAGTACAGTAACCTCCCCGCTCAGTATTTCATTCAGCATCTCTGTGATGTGTGTTTGTGTCCAGCTGATGCGAGACCAGCTGCAGCAGGAGGAGCAGCGTGAGCGGCAGCAGCAGCAGCAGAATGCAGCCCTGCAGTACATGCAGCAGCGCATGGCTGGGTCACCTGCACCCACGCCAGCCATTAGCACCCCACAGCATTACCAAAGCATGCAGGTTCCAGTGGAAGTTCTGAAGGTCAGTGCGGCCACAAGCAGTGGCTCATATTAATGATTAACACGGTTTTAATTGGTTTCTTAACAAGTCTGTGAACCTTTATTATGATAAAAGCCGGATTGACTTCTTTATTTCACTTGCTTGAATGAATGTTTTCAGTTTATATGGTTGAAAAGGGCGAACAAAAAGCTAACTAGAAGCTACAATAAGCAGTTAAGCGTTAAACAAATCTCATTGATTGGATTGACTTTAGAAAAAAACAAAAAGAAAGATGTTGGTTAAGTGGGGTTTCAAAAAAGACCGGGGGCTGGTGCTCTTCTGTTAATCCAATCACGTGTTGCTGGGCGTGGGGACAGGACAGGAGGGTGCAGTGGAGGCGCCGTGGCCTCTCACGCTGCGGCGCTGCCACGCAGGGAAAAATCAGGAACCGGTTTGAAAAAAGGCAAAGAAAAAAATGCAGTGGAGCAGCAAGCAGGTAGGGAGACAGAAGTGGGAGATAAGAAACGTTTGATATGTTTAGCGATAGGGTAGACAGGAGCGGGGTAGATACTGGATGGTCAGACAGGGGCAGATAAAGCTGAAGTGACATTTGGGCTGATTCCAGAGATGCCTGTGTTTGTCCTTATCTTTAATGGTGTGTGTTTGTCTGTATGGGTTTGTGCAATGCTCCTCTAGATGTGAGTGTGTTGCTGTGATTATTTTTAGCTGTAATTCTGTCCAGTGTGCATGCACTCCTTATAGTATTTAGCAACTTATTGACAGTTAACTCTGTGTGCATATGTGTGTGTGCGTGGATGAATGGAACAGGGCTTTATGAAATCTCAGTGTCTTTCCTGTTGTAGATAAAGGAAGATGTCTGTGTCAGTACCACACTTAACATGTCATACCTCCTGCGGTGTGTTTTTTTGGACTTGCTGACATAACTTGATAGGTAGAGGAGTCATGTCTGAATAGCTGCTCCTCTGGATCATGAGACACATACATATTCTAAATGTGTACATTTTTTCAAAGTGTCAAGAATTGTTCCACCACTAAGGTGACTGCAGACTACAGGAATGTGATCATTGTCGATTGTTGTCTGTTTGTCAGCAAGGTTATGCAATCACCACAGAGCCTTAGAGGAGAGTTGAAGCACGGCCGTTGGAGGAACTCAATACATTTTGCTCAGGAATATAAGTTACTCTCGCTAAAACTGAGAATATGGTCTTGGCCTTGGTGGAGGATGTGCTTTCTGAGTGCGCTATACAAAGGTATACACAAAGTAGCAGAAAGAAATAGAAACATCTATTTACTAAAGATGTTTCTGGTTCATTTGATTTAATCCTGTTTTTTTTGCTATTAAAGTTAGAGAGCTCTCTCCACTGAGCTTTGATCTTTGATGTGATGGAATGAGGCCAGCACATTGCGCTACATAGTGACACCAGAGGATTTAATGCAGCTTTACTCATGCAGACATTACTACTGACTTAAAGCTACTATGTCCTGGTGCTGCCACATCATTGAGATAAAGGAGTCTGAACTCAGTGTTATGGCTTAAAATGTTACTGGTAAACCACACTGAGCTAATCAGCTTATATAATACCAATAACATAAATCTTTCTTCCGTGGCATTGCTCCTGTTATGTAGCCCCGATGACCTGAAATTTAAAAAAAAAGTATTCAAGTGTGCTGCTCCCTCTACTGAAATAAACTGCAAAATCACCTGAATTTCAAGGAGCTGGTTTCACTTAATAAATTGAATCTAATTCCAAACATATTAGAAGCAGATATGTCTGGTTGTAATATGCCCCATTTGTTTCATGATGACTGTGGTGGTTACATTTTCTAAGGTTTTTCTTATGTTCTTATGGTTCCTTTTTATGATATTTACACGTGTTTATTTTTATGTGTTCAGTGTATGTGGATTACTGTATTTATTACTTACCTGATCGTCTGCCTGTCTTGGTCAGGATGTTCTTAGAGAAGAGATTTTATTTCCTTGTTAAATAAAGGTTGAATAAAATAATTAAAAAAAGGCAGATGGACTGAGCTGATAAGTCAATATAACATAATAAACATCCATTTTCCTTGAAACTGAATTAATTCTTTTTAGGATGTTGTAATAAAAAAAAAA
The DNA here is from genome assembly GCA_028567055.1 of Leptatherina wallacei. Taxonomy (NCBI): domain Eukaryota; kingdom Metazoa; phylum Chordata; class Actinopteri; order Atheriniformes; family Atherinidae; genus Leptatherina; species Leptatherina wallacei. The sequence goes on along the minus strand of JAOXYM010000003.1, from coordinate 28,352,595 downwards.
GTGTCTTTATAATTAAGATCTTGCTGGAGAAACAAAAAAAAATATATATATTTGTGGCAAAATGAATGCTGTTAAAAGACTTGATGACATTTTTATTTTGCATTTGTCCAACACAGGTGCAGACCCACCTTGAGAATCCAACAGACTATCACATCCGTCAGTCCCGAAAACAGCAAGTGAAAGAATACCTTTCAACCACCTTCGCCACCAAACAGGTATCTGTCTCACCTGTTTTTCACATTTTCCTTTCCTTTTTTTGGCTTTTGCTTTCTTCTGTTTTGTTCAACAGTCCACACATTATTGATGTAGACAGTATCTCAGCAAGTCAGTGCTCTATCATTCATTAACACTATCAACCCTCTGTTTCTCTCTCTGTGTCCTTAGACAGTCCAGGCAGTAGCGGGGCTTATGCCACCATCTCCTCCCGCCAACATGGCACCTGCAGGGGGATCAGCATCTGCGCCCCCACCTCTCCACTCCCCACACATGCGAACAGAGCAGTTAATGTCAGGCAGCAGCGCACCCAACAGTCCCATGGCCATGCTCAACATTGGCTCCAGCCATGAGAAGGAGGTAGATATGTGGGCAGACGGTGGCATAAGCATAAACCAGTCCATAGTCGTCTTATAAAGCTACATTTACAAGAACCAAACTCAACACAAATCCCCAAAATATGACTTAATTACACTTGTATATGAACTTATGAGGGTTGAATATTACCCCCAAAGAGACATTACCTCCACATTTTATGAAAGCATCGTAATGTTTTAACTGGTGGGCAGGAGCAACATTTGCAAATGAACTGGTGTTAATGTGTCGTACATACAGTATGTGTGTGTGTGTGTGTGAATGAAAGTGGTGACTAACTAGCAATAACTGAAGCTGGCAATCAGTGGAATTTAAATGCTCCATAATGGCCTTGCAACAGTAATTACAGCTTAACAAGTGACAGAAAAACAGCAGAATGTGGGGGCCTTTGAACCTAGGAGACTTTGACCAACTCTCTGCCTTCAACTTGCAACCTCCCTTCTGTCTGTCTTTGAAAGAGAAAATAATCCCCGTAGTCATTAAATGCCATTAAGTTTCAGGTGCCTTAATGAAATAAACGTACAGTGTGTCAGTGTTTTCAACAATGAACACTGGAATGTGGTGTGTGTTTCCCATGCTGCAGTAGATAAAACGAGTCTTTAGATTCGTCACAGTCCTACAATTAGCTGCTGTTTTCTTCAGGAGACATGAAATGACTTATGCTGCATTGTGGTGCTATGGAAATAAAACCGAACTGTATTGTTTTTCATCTTTTTAGATGGACGAAGTCATTGATAACATCATCAGCATGCAGTCCAGCTACGATGATGTTCAAGCATACATTGATCCCATCCAGATGCCAAACACAGTAAGTCGAGGCACTCAACGAAGACAAGTGATGCATTTTCATTGTATGTGACTCGTGTACTTTGCAGCTGCGAATTAAATGCGGGGCAAATTTGTCATTGGTGTTTTTGGTGTGTAAAAATTCAACTTGTTTGCTTTGACTGATAATTTGTGGTAACTTCTGTTTCTCTCTTTTTTCTTTTGAACTTCAGAACCAAAACAGCATTTATGTATCATGCTTGAAAAAAATCAAAGTCAAATGAGGACTGAAGTAGAGCAGAATATAACGATTCTGTTGCTCATTTCAGTGCAAAATAATTTTTTGAGTAATAAATCTCATTTTGATCTTATTATTAAAGGTATTTTGGATACGTTTGAGGAACCAGAATCAAACATCAAAGTTCTTCCTTTATATTTTGATATTCTAACATCTATACAAGAAAACATTCTCATCTTGCATCCCATTCAAAACAAAAAGCAACATATTTTTGCATATTAATTAGGGAAATAAGATTAAAACGTGGTATTTTAATATCACCTTAAACCTCTTAAACTTTGATTCTCTTCAGGGTTTATTTGAGTCCAGTTCCCAAAATGAGTCATAGCGCTGGATATGCCAAGTCATCAACAGTCAGAGTTTGGTCTTTCAGTTGTTCCTGTTTCTGTATCTGTGTGTCAGTTCTTATTTATTATCAATAGCCTTGTTTTTTTTTCTACTGTTATCAGGCATTGTTATGTTGTCTGTTCTGTTAATGAGTTAATGTTTCAAAGCAGCTATTGAATTTTGCTCCAAATCCACTTTCTGTTTCTGCACGTACCCACGTTAAGCAATTAGCCATGCCTTTATGTAGCCATATACACATACACATAGACAAGCTAACGCAAATGCACGAAGCGCTGTATAATTGACTTAAACCCTAAACATTCCATCACTAAACCATGTTGGACATAGTTAGAAACTGCAGGGAAGACATGTCGGTGGAGGACTGTGCAGGGCTTTGTGTCTGAGAGAACACACTGGGAAAATTAACAATTAAACAACCAGTTAGAGTTCAACTTGTTTACAAGACATTTGGAGAGAGGGAGGTGGAGAAGAAAAGGGGGGAGGAAAAGAAAGGAGGAGGGAAAGAGGGATGAGGACAATTTATGCAAGGGGAAAACAGGCTGAAAGTCCAGTTAGGGGAAAGTTCACTCCTGTTTGGTGGGGCGCGGAGGTAAAAGAAAGACGGGAGCGGTGCTGCCGAGGTCATTCTCCCAGGACAGGGGTGGCAGTGCCAGAGAGAGCTACATGCGCTGCCTGTGCCAAAAAGAGAAGAAGAAACCCCCCCACCCCCTCCGGGCCTTGTAAGGGAAGGAGTGTAGGATGAAGGAGATGAGTAAGACATATGCCATTGTGGAAGTTATTGAAGGAGAACAGATTCAGCTGGTAAGAGAGTGGAGCTCTTTTCTTACTTTAATATGACTTGATTTGAACTTTGAGGAGTTGGGTTTTGTTCTTGTTTCTCAGACTTTGCTTGTTAGTGGTTTGAACTGCAGCAGAGACACTAACTCCTAGCCTTGGGTCCCTGATTACTGCAGTAGCCATAGCGGAGGAGGTGGGGCGGGCGATGGCATTAAGTTTTCTGAGCGGTTTTTCTTGTGTTAGCATGGGTGTTTGTGCAGGACTAGAATCAAGATTCTCACACCTTTAAATCATATTGGGTTGCAACTGGAATCTTAAGTTTAGCAGGCTGACCCATTGTGTGGTCATCTCCGTGATTCACTGCTTCCATGGCTGTGTGTATGTGTTTAAAGAGGGAAACTCGCAAGCCCTCCCGTCGCTTTATCTCATACTCTGTGTGGATGATTAGTTTAATCACTCGAAGCATGTCTCCTCGCATGTGTCTCTGTCGCACTGATTGATTAGATTGGGCAGCACGCTCTGATCAAACTCAGAAGGATCAGTGTGTTAGAAGCAAGTTTCATGAAGCATCTGAGAGAAAGAAACTCAAAGCACAGATCAGTGTGTTAATAGTGCTGCAAAAAATTCCTGCTTTTTTCCCCAATCGTCAGAAACAGTGAGTGAAACTCACCTGCTAATCCTGATGGGGATTAAAGCAGCAAATTCCATGGAATTCTTGGAATCTGAAAGTTTAGTCAGAGCTGGGGACACCACTGAATGCCAGGCACAAGAAAACAGTTCAACTCTTAAGTGTACATGCGTGTGTGTGTGTGTGTGTGTATGGATGGTTACACTGAGCCATACTAAGTCAGCCATGGCCGTTAATTGAATTAAAAGGATTCGTACTGGAGTGGAGCATGGAGGACGTGGTCAATGCAGGAGCAAGGGGGAGGCTGGGAATTAGAGTTTAATGAAGGATGTGTGTTTTTGAGTTTTCTGTAATCAGCAGTGCCCTTACCATGACAGGCTGGGAGCAAAGGATTAGTCACAATAATGCACATTGATTTGAAAAAGCACAAAAAAAACATCACGTTTTCCTGCAATTAGTACTTGCATTATTTGAGAGTTATCTGAAAATCACTATTCCTATAAATCCATTTTTATTAACCTCTTATTTGAGGATTTTCCACACCCCCAGCTTAATATTTTATTAGCATGCACCCTCATTTACAACAGTGTGTCCCTATTAAAAGAAGTGCTGATTACGGCTCTTAACCGTGACTAAATGATTGCTTCTTATAGATTTACGTTCCATGCATTCTTTAGATCTTTATGTCTTTTGCAAGTGTTTAACTTTGATGCAGAAGTTTAACTCGCAGAGATCTGTGTCTGAGTTTATGTCTGTGAATGTGTTTGATCTCACAGCTCACACAGTAGCTTTCAGATTAAGTTATCTTTTCCTTTGAGCTCTTTATCTTTCAGGCCTCATTAGCAGCGCCATATTTGCCCTTGCTTCGGGGAGTGTGACACGACTTCTTACTGGGCATAAAATAATCCATCACACTCATTAACCTACACAATTAAAAGGTACTCAAATCTTTTTTAGGAGTCCCTACAAAACTAAATAACCGTTGTTGCACAATGTCTAAAGTGCAAGAGTTTGGAGTTTGGAGCACTCCACAAGTGCAACTTCAGGAGCTGGAGAAGGTAAAGGAGGGAATTGAGCCATAAAGGGGCGATAAGATGGATGGCATGATTGTCAATCATTGCTGTGTGTTTGACAGGCTGTTCTCAGGTGTGATATTATTTCATTGTCTCCTGCTATCTGCTCTTTACAACACGCTTAACATGAACACTGACTTCATAAAATTCACAAGGTGAATGAAGCTGCGAATGACCTGTCTATGAAACTTAGGAAAGTCATGCAGAGCTATGCTTGTTTTCTTTTAATCCTGGTTTTTTATTTGATTTATTTTAATAGCTTTCACTCCTCTTGTAGGATTGCTACAGGACGGATAAAGCATATTTTTTAGTATTAGGGCATCGTGTTGTATTTAGGATTGAACAAGAGGTTATGATCTTCTATACCTAGGGTCATTTGAGGCCTTATGAGGAGTGGTTTTCTTCCCCTAACATCGAATGTATTCTCAGATAAAATAGCTGTCAGAGCACAAAGAAAAACTTAAATTCTCTCCCAGTCTCTTCTCCTATCCGCTGATCATGTATTGATTAGTTGTTCTCCAAAAATAGGAATTTAATTATGCTTATGTGTTACTTTGTGTGTGCTCCCTTTCCAGCTCCCATTGTCAAGCAGTCACCTGGATGTGTACACAGGTCCTGGAATGAAGGGGCCAGCTATTACTATGACAAGTAACTCCTGTCCTGCCAACCTGACCATCAAGAGAGAACTTTCAGGTGCGGAAAACCGTCTACATTTTGAACTACTGTGGCCACATTTTGACATCCAGGAAGTCGTGCAGATTGTCTTGACTTAATCAAACTATTAAGATGTTACCAAGCGATACAGAAGTTGTTTGTCACTGAGTAAATCTGAAATATTTGCTGTTACTGTGTCTAGTTATGTATGTCTAGAGGCATTTTGTCAGCCATTAGTTGATCACTTTTTGTTATTGCAAAGACACAGAAGCCCGTGCGTTGGCCAAGGAGAGACAGAAAAAAGACAACCACAATCTGAGTAAGTTTACAGGCTCCACAACTTCTCTACCTCTCATTTTTTACTATCTTTTTACTGTACATCTCTTTGCGATGCAAACATTTGCACATACACAGAGACACGCGCGCAGCTTATCAGTGTTTTGCACTTTTATACGACTTTGTGCTGATTTAGCTGACATAGTTCAACAGGTGGGTGGATAGTTAACCTGATCATTTTTGCTGCCCTGGCACTTAAGTGTAATTGCCCGTGACTCTGTGTGTGTGTGCGTGTTTAAAAATGTTTGTCCCTTTCTGCTCATTACTGTTTATCTCTAAAATGCACAAATGTGTGCTTTTAAACTACAACAACTCATTTTTATTGTTTCTTATCTTTTTTTCTCCGCTGTAGTTGAAAGGAGGCGGAGATTCAACATTAACGATCGCATCAAAGAACTGGGCACCATGATTCCCAAAACCAATGACCTGTGAGTTGCTTTAACAGCACAGTGTTATAGGTCTAAATGAAACTGTAACATACAAGCAGTTACTTATGTACGGAAATCTGTTGTGTTTACTCGGTGCATAGTGACGTGCGCTGGAACAAAGGCACTATACTCCGGGCATCTGTGGAGTATATTAAGCGCATGCAGAAAGACGTACAGAGGTCCAGGGAGGTGGAGAACAACTTCAAACGAATGGAGATGGCCAACAAACAGCTGCTGCTACGAATTCAGGTACCGTTCTCCCACAATTACCCTTGTAGGAATATAGAAAACGAAATGAGTCTGATGGTGTCGTCCTTTCCCAACTGTCGTCAGGAGTTGGAGATGCAGGCTCGTCTGCATGGTCTGCCCAGCAACTCTCCCTCTGGCCTCAACCCGAATGACATGATGCCTTCTTATATCAAACAAGAGACCAGCCCAGAGGAGAACCTTTCTCACCCCCAACAACAAGCCCACCAACAGCAGCAGCAGCATCTACACCATAATCAGGCTCAGGCCCAGCACCACCACTTCCTCCCCCAGACCCACCTCCATCCTCAGGGCCAGGCTCAGCCTCAGCCAAGGCATCTGCCACCTCTCCCACATCACCTTCAACCCCAGCAGCCCATCCAGTTCCCAGCTGTGGGCAGCTCCCAGCCTTTTGACTTTGCCCAATCGCTGGACTTGTGCGATGGGATACCCGGATTCTCAGATGGCATGTCGGGGCTGGAAGACCTGGGCGGACTGGATGTCCAGGGGAGGAGAGGCGAGCTGAGCTTCTTGATGATGGATGAGCCTTTGTCCCCTATGGGTGGAGACCCGCTGCTCTCCGCAATGTCCCCCGAGGCCTCCGTCGACTCCAGCCGCAGATCCAGCTTTAGCATAGAGGATGGGGACATAATGTAGACACGTGCACATACAGTACATACACTCACTTAAACACACAAGGCTTTCAGGGTGTTTGCAGTTAAACGTAAACAACGTAGAAAAATAACACAGCGCAAAAAAGGAAAGAAGGAATCAGTTATGCATCACGCCATTCTTACACAAACACACACACAAGTGACACTCAGTTGTAGTACAATTATTTCTTCTTAATGGTACAGGCAGAAGACGGTACACAGCACTAACACACATGGAAACACGCTGCATAGAATAAACGTTTGCACTCAAACAGATGAGCCTGTTAGTTAATCTGAGCAGCTTGAAACTTTGCCCAGCAGTCTGAGCATTTACAAGCACGGCCAGCAACATCCCAGGTTGGTTATATAGCACATTGGCCTCGATTCCATAAAGGTGGCTCTGAATCATAATTGAAGAGCGGACAAAACCAGCAGTTAATTAGTCTGACGCTATCAGATACAAGGACAGCCGAGTGCATTGTCTCATGTGATAGAGGACAAGTTTTGCACCGCACACAACCTCTTTTAGTAACCGTAAACGATTGAATGAATGATAGTTAATAAAATAGAAATAGCTTTATGGTCTTGCATGCATAATTTATCGTGGGAGGGGAAATAGTGTGCTCAAATGGTTGCGTTCCTCACTCTGCTATTCCACCGCTTCCTTTTGGCTCAGACGTTAGTTGTTGAGCGTTCATCAACAAATATATGTTGGCCTTCAAAGCTGGAGTGAGTTTCCTTAATTGTCCACGTTTAAAAACCCAGAAGATGGACGATTGACTGTTGGATGCAAAAAAAAATGTAGCTCTAAATAAAGCCTGGTGCTACATTTGCCCCACTTTTAGCCAAAATTCATGTCTTATCACCAACATATAAGCACACAATGCCAACTTTGATTTTCGACCCTCTTTTCACCCCCTTTTCTACAATGTCTGAAGACCAGGAATTGGTCTTCACATGAAGACACTGTTAAAGGTGTTGATGAAAAGGTTAAGGGAAATCTAACAATGATCAAAAATCTGCATTAACGTTTAATTCTCAGAGGTGTCGAATACTCAGGTACTGTAACAGAAGACATAAGCAGGATCAAAGTCGTAGGAGATGTTCACCATAAAGGTGCCAGGGCCATTACTCCTATCTGTGTATGCCTTTTTTGATTTATGCAGCTGGTCCTCTTTATGTTTTTAAATTCGGGGGTTATTCACAGCCTTAGATTCAACATCACATTCAATTATGCCTGTAAATGCATTTAGCTTCTGTTTGCTTCAACCGTGCCTTTCTTGGTACAAAAGACGAACTGTTAATTTTTTTAAAACTTTGTTGGGCTTGTGCAAGAGGCCCATGTGAAGACAGGATCGATAAGAATGAGAACGTTTGTCAGTTCATTCAGTCAGCACACAGCTCACAAACACGCACGGCGTTAAACACGCAGACGCTCAGCCTATCATCAGCGTGCACCGATACATGTAAATAAATTGCAGCGTGCCCCGAGGCTGTGTTCAGATCAGCTTGTTCACAGCTGCCGTCCCCTCCCTTGTGATTAAAGTAAAAGTGCCAGCTGCAGAGGTAAAGCTCAGGTCGCCGTTCAAGCTGTCATCTAAAGGTAATTCATTACTCCAGTTGTCACAGTGATGGTCGGAACAGGTTGTGGTGAACCTGCGCTGTACCTCTGCTGACTTAGACCCGGGGCTTGACTTTGATTTGTTATGGCTTTTGATCAGAAATTATAACATTAGAAAAAAGGAAAAGATTTAAGGTGATTTTTTTTCTTTCTTTCTTTTTTTTTTTTGATTAAAAGAAGTGTTTGTTTTCTTTATTTTAGAGGTTGTTGTTTATTGTACCTCCCAAAGCACTGGAAAGTATACTATTGTTTTTTCTTTGTACATTGAATATGATTTGTTTCAGATGTTGTATGCCACTAAGCCACTTAACTGTATTTTATTTGTATTTGTTGTTTTAGTTTTGTTTAAATTTTTATTCCAAAACGGCCCCCTCTCTTCTCAGAGCCATTTTCCGGAAATACTCTGCAAATGCATTTAAGTCAATGTTTCACAGGAGAACGAGTGGGAAAACATTGATAAACCTCCAAATATCAAATGAAAAGTGAAGAGATAATGTTCGTTGAGGACACCATTTTTGTATGATTGGGATTTTATTTTGAAACGGTTTTTAATTTGGAGCCAAATATGCATAAAAAATGATTCTGTAATTTTACCGAAATGAAATTCCTCCTTCGATGAATGTAAGGTTTCCGGTCAGACTGAACCACGTCAGAATTTTTTGCCCCAGCTGCCTCCCGCTTCCCTGGCTTTTGTGTCCATGGAAACTGGTGATGACCAACTTCAGAAAAAGTCTGAACCAGTGTTTTGTGATTGTCCGGTGTTGTACCACTGACTCTGCATTTGCTGTAGTCCAGATCTGTGCCTTTCTGCTACAGTTTGACTGTTGTTGCACAGTCGCTCAGCCAACACTCCAAAGAGCTCATCAGGCCTCCTCTGTTCTTCCACTTGAGGGCGTTCTGCAGGGCAACCACACAGGGAAAAGTGGTTCTGAATTTACTGAAGATATAAAATGTTTTACCAGAATCCATTCACTGCCTTGTTGGTGTTTTTTAATTTTTCTTTTTTAATTAATATGACTTGAAGTGTGTGTATGTGTGTGCATGCATATCCTTTTTCCTGTGTGTTTGGGCTTGTGAATACATGTGATACAGTTTAAAAAAAATCCCGCTACCATATTATTGTGAGTCAGTTTCTATTGTTCCTTCCGATTTAAAACATTTTTATTTATTGAAAAACAAAAGTTGATATCTACCTACTGGTAGCATCACAAATATAATTCAATCAGTTCATCAGATGCAGCTTTAAACTTACATAAATGCGACTTGACAACTTGAAGCATTTAGTGTGCAAACACTGAAAAATGGACTTTGAAGTGAAGCAAAGTCAATTTGTATTTTGAAATCTGCTTTTTAAAGTCTGCATATTCATCAAATTCTTTAAGTCAATTCAATGTTAAAGACAAAAAAAACGTACATGGCATTTCTGTTGTTACAAATTAATGAATGAAATCATGAAATTTAAACAGGAAATATTTTAACATTTCAAAATATAACATATAATAGATTCAGTAATATATATATATATATATATATATATAATATATTCATACAATTTTATAAGATGTATAAAATATAAATAGATAAAAATAAGATTCTAGAATTTCCTGGGATTAAGAAAGTACTTTTTCATTTAATCTCATCTTAATTTAGTTTAATTTCAATATCTAAATGTATAATTCTGTAAGAAGTGCTTGTTCCAGTGAAAAAGAAACTTGGCAGCCTTCACAAACCAGCTACTAAAAGAAAATGAATGCATATATGAAGTTAGATAAATCAACTATTTACAGTCATTTACTGTAAACAGATACATTTACAAGAAATGGTTGAAAAAAATTTGTGAGAAAAAAGTTTAAAAGCAGTTAATTTGAAACATGGTTAAAAACTGACTCATTTGCATGTAATGCTATAAAAATAAATATTTTTCTGTCCACTTAATGTCAGTTGTGTCTTTCGTAGCCAGTAAAACAGAAGTGCTTGCATCTTACCCCCACCAGGGAGCACCAGAGATCTATATTACAGCCTCTTCATCAGTGCTGCTGTCATGACTATTAAGGCTTGAGCTTTTTTTTTCTTCATTTTTTCTAATGCTGATTAAGTGACTGCTTAAATTTTCACTTGTTCTTAAATGTCAAGAAGAGAAAAGTCTCACAGCTTTTAAAAAAATCCTTTAAATTACAATGAAAAATGCTTCAAAACAAACCCCGAACACAGTTGTTTTGTTATCTTCACCCAGAAAGGATAGATGCGTTGACAGGAGGAAATTCATTGATGTCAATTCGTAAATTCATCCTATTTCTTATATCTGTCAGAGTTGATGGTGGTCATATGTCACCTGCTTTTCTCCACTCTCGCAGCTCTTCCCAGCGTCTCCTGCTGTATTAGTCCACTGCTGCTTTGGGATGATCCATAAACCGTTTAACAGCCTTCCTTAAGTTAAATCGGGGTAATCTTTTTCCTTATCCACACACATTCACACGAGCGCACACACTCACTGATACCGCAGAGCATGTATAAGTGTGGCGATGGTGTCTGCAGCCCATCCACAGGCCCATTCTCCTGGGTCTTTATGATGCTAATGTACTTCCCGGTTTAATAAATCCCTGTAGAGCTGCAAGGAGTAGATCTTATGGCTCACTCCGATCACCACCTTTTCGCCCATCTTCCCTCCTCCCAACACACACATACACACACACACACACACACACGGGCTCTGCTATTATTGCTGCAAAAATGCCTGCCTTGCACTTCCACAGATACTTGGGTGGCTGTTTAGTGAGAGAAAAGGAGGGGAAGGGTCGAGACAAATCAAACATGAAGGTGCAATTTAAGCAGTGTTGGCACAGAAATGCAGAGTTTGGCCCTGGTGTAGTCTGCTGGAGGCCCAGTTAGAAGAGGCACATTGAGAAGTGCACTGTGTCTCTCTCTCTTTTTTTTTTTGATGGACAGGTATTTTCTGAAGTGGGTTTGGCTCAGCACCTTCAGCGCCTCTTTGCCCTTCAGAGAGAGATGAGAAAGTGGGAAAAGTGAAATAATGAAATCAAGTTCAGGAAGTGAACAAGGAGCTCCATTCAGAGCTGAAAACTCTATAGGACTGAGGCAAAATTAAGTTTCACTCTCTTCTCCCACAGATCCTTCTTTTCATCCTTCTCCTTCTTCACCTATACTTCTTTCTACAAGCTGCCCCCTCCCTCCATAGCTGCTGGGCTTTTGGTGTGTGTGTGTGTGTGTGTGTGTGTATGTGAGTCTTCCTTACATCTCAGGGGAGCAGTGTGTCACTCAACTTGAAGCCCGCGGAAGAGAGGTGAAAGGGGGCTGATTGAGCTAATTTAGCCCCTGGATGGGAGAGCAGGAAAGGCCTCACCCTCTGCTAATAGACAGACATCAAAATGGAGATGAGGAGGGGGGGGGGAGAGGAAGGGCTATAAAACTACGAAGACTTCTTGATGGATTTATCTCTTTTTGTCCAAGACGATATAAGGGAAAACTTTTATGAACACTGAGTGACATTGTGAAGTTGGTAAAGGTTTATGCGTGTTGCCTGGAATTAAAACGTGCTGATATTACTTATTGATCCGTCCTCCTCCATTAAGACACCCTCAATCACCGTCTTCTTTATGATCTCTCCTCACTGGGCCACGACACATACATTTTCTCTCTCTGACAGGCAGACTGCAACTCTCACCACAAAATATCAGCTTTTACCACACAAATGGGGAATGTAGGCACTTTTTTAAAAATAGCTTTTGTAGATCAGGAAACCTTTGTAAGACCTGATGGCTCACTATCAAAAAACGCCAAATGAAGATGGAGTTACACTCATCGATTTTACTTTGTCCATAAATCAATGTAGTAGTTTTTTTTTCTAAGTTTCTATGACACCTCTGTCTTCTTATTTCTCACTTTCAACCAAAAGTTCCTTTTTGTTTTACAAGGTTGTACAAAAGAATATCGAGTTAAAATGAAGAGCTTACAAAATGCAGTCAAAAAGGCAAATCCGGCACATCCCTCTTCAGTCTCTTCCACACATCTTCCAGCTAACTAACTTGATCTCGAGACTGTCGCCACACACCTCCTGTCCTTCTTCATTCCCACTTCTCCTGCCCCTCTTTATTCTGCCGCTCTTTTGTCCATCTTCCTCTACATATTTAATACTCTTCGCTGACTCCTCTCAACCCTTCGTGCCTCTATTCCTGAAAGAAAAGGAGCTCAAATTGGCTGGAGAGATGAATAATGTCCACGCCATTAGCAGTGGCAGGGACGGATCAGCCTTTTCATGTGTGTGGAGGTGAAGAGATGAGCTGCAGGAGAGGTGAGGATTGGGTGATGGTTGGGTGGGCTTCGGTCTTTATCATCCTCTAACTTTTATTCAGACTGTAGTGGAAAAGCTGAAAAGAGAGAAGGGGTAACCTGATGGAGGTTTTATCCATAATTTATGATTAAAACAACCCGCTTTTTACTTTTTAGGCTTCTGAAAAAGGTGTAAAAAAAAAGAAAAGAAAAAAAACCCACTAATATCATTAGAAATAAAATTCTCTCCTACATGGCCAGTAGGGGGAGGTAGTGATCCACAACACAGCTCAAAATCACGAAGCCAAAAGACAAACAAGGGCCGACTGACACTTCTCAGAGCTGAAAATGAATATGTTGTTTGGAAATGCAGTGAATGTCATCCGCTGGCAGAGAGAACATCTGGTGCAACCTTTGTGAAATTAAGACATGGTGTCATCCTCTAAATTCCACCAGACGGCTGCCCGGGAACATAATTGGCAAACTGTTGTTCATCCGTTTGAATGATCAAAGATGGAGCGCACATATTTTCATTTAACATCTTTCAGTTTGGTGGCTTGATTGAAAAGGTGCTAAATTAAGCTTATCATTATTAAGATAAATAATGCGCCTCACATTGTATTTGACACATTTTGAAGGTTAACCTTTTCTTCAGTAGTTGATGGAGTGACCATGAAAGCGATGAATCCTGTTTTCTATATTCACCACAGCTTTTTTTTTTTTTTTTTCCTCCCAGACTTTATCTTCAACAGCATCTCGCACGATGGACCATATTACCGTCCTTGAACACTAAAACACCATGAAGATTGCTAACAAGCCTACGGTCCACTGCACAGGTTTCATTTTAACTTAAGCTTCGGAGATCTATTTGTTCTTTCGCTGTGTTTGTTTCTCTATCTGCCCTGCCAATCCATCCAGCCATCCATTCATCCATCCATCTTGCAAATCCTCTACCATTTCATTTGGTCTTGTTGTGAGTGGGAGGCTGTTCCTGTGAACTTACAAACTGAAGGTTGCAAAGATTTGACTCTTTTCTCCATCCCTCCCTGAAAAGCAGCACAGATTATACAGCCTACAGCTTTTATCACATGTATGCCCCTCTTCAAGCTTCTTTTTATTCTCATCCTCCCGTCTCCTGACTTTCAGAGACCTGAAGATAACGGCACGCCACATGACGCCATTGTCCTCTCCCTCTCCCTCTTTCTCTCTCTCTCTCTCTCTCTCTCTCTCTCTCTCTCTCTCACTCCCTCTCTCTCTCTCTCGTAGGTGTAGATTTAAAGTTCTGTTTTAAAACTGCCACTGTTCCAATCCTACTTAACCCTCCCCCCTCCTTCCCCTCCTCTCGTCTCCCCCCTTTCCTCTTGAGTATACTACCTAACCCCTCTGAACTTCAGTCAGAGTTACTGAAGACCTGGAGTACACTGGGGAGTCAGCGGCACCGCTGAGAGAGACACAGAGATAGACAGAGACTTAGCTGCCTGCTATTCTACCACTCTGGTAATAAGAAAAGTTTCTGTTCTTCTCTGTGCTACAGCAGGGAGATATAACTAGGGATCACTCACACTCACGCATGCACTTTTAAAGTACACACTCACACACAGCACAGATCTGGGAAGACACAAAATGGTGGAACAATATGGACAAAGTTGCACGCTTTCGCACACACATACAGGCTTCTTCGCCCTCTCATATGAAGCTTCTCGCGCCAACTCCTGCAGACAAAGAGAACCAAAAGACGAGAGAAAAGAAAAAGAAACAAGTTCAGTCTGTAAACGTCTCAACAAGCTGATTCGAATTAGAGGGCGATTTCCACAAAGGTCAATGTATTCAGCTGATACCCTGAGAGGGAGGAAATTTAATACCCCTTTTTGGTTGAATTAATTAATTATAATATTAGGCTAGCTCTAGGGGCCCATTTCTTCAGTGATTAAGTGAGCACATATCTTTAAAAGACTGTGTTGGTCTCTGGGGCCCTGGGCTTCTGAACCTTGGGGTGAAACAGAGAGAGATGTATTATACATGAGAGGACGGCAAAACACAAACCAGTCTGCTCACTTCCACAGCAGGACACACCATGCTCCTTATTTAGACCTTCGGTAGTAGCATTTGTCTCTCTTTGCAAAGGTGCTTTTCTAACACTCCTCTGTGTTCCTCTGGTCTCCTCAGTGTTCGGCTCAGCGTGACTCCAGTTTAAATGTCACAGACATTTTAGTTAGTGCCCGACTGTGCTTCTATAAGAAAAAGCAACGTGGCCAAAATGTAAGAAAAACAAACATCCTAATATGCATAATGTGTACAACTTCCTGAATGCGTGCAATTATTAGCAGTAAAATATATGCAACCATGAGAGGTGAGCATGCTCATTATGCAGAACCATGGGCTTTAGGGTGTTAAATAATTGATGCATTAACATGTAAGCAGCATTTTGGAGTTACAGGTTACCAAGGTAGGGATACATTGGTCTAAATCTTACACATTTTTTTAATTTACTGACAGTGTAAATGGACTGTCCTTGTATAGCGCTTTTCTAGTCATGTGACCACTCAAAGTGCTTTGGCACTACATGTTCATTCACACAACACATTCATACAGCACCTATATTGCATCATACTTGGTGCTTGGTGTAAGCATTCA
>JAOXYM010000003.1:28296957-28316680 GCA_028567055.1 Leptatherina wallacei | reverse complement strand
ATAGGAATCTGTTGATACTAAAAACATGTGTGTATGCACCCCTCCAGTATATGTGTGAGTTTTAAGTGTCTAAATACTTTTGAGGGTGAAGCTGCTCTGCTTGTGTGTATTAACAGGCCATGTGTGAGGCAAGAGGGTCGAGTTGTGATATGCTTAACAGCCAATTTACAAAGGTCAGGTGAGTGGGATCAAACGGGTGGGAAGATCACACCTCACACTCCTAAATGAGAAACAATCATCCCTCCAAAGGTCATCCAGACACAACCAAGGATTAGAATAATAGAGCGGGCCTCCTGCTCCTCCTTCTCTCTCACCTTTGCCTGTTCATCCTCCTCTTCACCGCAGGGAGTTTTTTGGGGAAAGTGAGAAGAAACGTCCCCCCCACTTATTTCTGGAACTATTCTGTTTCTTCACCCTTTACTCACCATATAATCTTACTGATCTGTGTGTCAGTTTGAAACTGACTGGTGACATTCCAAGATGACTAATTATCAAACCAAGAAGATCACAGATCAGAATTTCTCTTAATAGTGTGTAAAATGATTTTATGAGAAAATTTACGATGTTTTATCTTTGTATTGAATAACAACTGACTTATTGTAGATTTTTAGATAAATTCATGACCAAATTAAACATTATGGACTAGTTGTGAAGATGTGTATTTTTTCTGTTTTACACTGTTATCATCAAAAGTCCGTCCATGTCAGTGCAAAGGCCCACAAAACATGCATCTACCAAACAGTGCACGTATAATATGAAAAATGCACACAGTTCTGATTATTTGCACATCATTTATTTGGTGATTTGTGTGTATTAATGTGTTTTCTGTGAAGAAAGAAAAAGGAAAATTAAAAAAAAGCTTTCTGATTTGTTTATGGGATTTATAAAAACATATATATGTATGTATTGTGTAATTTAAAGTTTTTTTAAAGTGAAAATACTTGAATGAAAAAAGGGATGTTTTTAAGGATGATAAGTGACACTGGATGTGGATGGGAAGCAGGAGCAACAGCATTGTCCAGCCTCTAAAGATGAGCAGACTCACAGTGAAGCACCAACAGGGGGCAGTGTTGGGTCATACTAAACACCCATCTCTCTCTGTCCACCTTTCTTTTCTCTCTCTCTCTCTCACTCTCTCTCTCTCTCTCTCTGGCCAGAGTCCAGTCTCGCCACCTTTCAAGATTAATTACACTTTTTCAATTAATGTTCTAATGAGAGCTGCTGGTGCGGAAGTCTGATAAGGCAGTTAGGGAGTGAATGAGACACTCACACACACACGCAGTAGAGACACACTGCAAGATACACTAACTAAAATGATTGATTGGACAAAACAGAAGCTGATGGAGTTGATACCGTGGAGTTAGTGGCAGAAATCAGTGTGAATAAAAAAATTTGAATAAGGTGAGACAATGAACATGCACACACACACATACACACACACACACACACACACACACACACACACACACACACACACACGTATGCATCAAATGTATGTGGGGGAAAATTACAAAGCTGACTTAAAAACACACAAGCGTTGTGTTTTGATGAGGATGCTCATTTTGATGACACAAAACCCTTACATCTGCAAACTGGGTTTCCATGGTAATGAGCTCAACTGGTGCACACACACATGAACTTTGCCGGCACGCACCAGGGGACCTGTCAAGTATAAATTAGCGCCGTTGATGTGTCACAAGATGCCCCCGAAGGTCATTAATTGGTCAGTGATTGGAGGTTGGCATGTCATTTATATGGGGGTAATTTGCATGAGGCAGTCGACTATTTTACCCTCAAAAAGCATTTTACAGATTATATATATGGTGAAGCTTACTAACTGGGGATTCTTCTTCCTCTTTTTTCTTTTTCCCCTGCCAGATAAAAAGTCAGACTTCTAAAACGGTGCAGCTTTATACTGTAGTGAAGCATCCTGTGAGAATGTACAACCCTTCTTTTATCCGCTGTTCAAAGTGTGATAGATTTGTTCATTTTATCTGCATATAATGCTTCAAGGCCATCTGCCCAACAGTTGAAGCAAAACAATTAATTATGCTGAAAATATTTTCATCCAGATGAAAATAGCTGCAAGTTTAGGGAGGTTTTATTTTTGTACTGCAGTTTGAACAATGTAATTTTGAATATGCATGAATATTTTGAGTTAAAGCATTCACATTATCTCTTTAAATGAAGTCACAGAGAGAATAAGTGCATTTTGAATGGACAGAAATAAAAATCAAGGGGGATCTAATGATTCTTAAAGGGGCCTATTGTTCAAGAGCCTGAACCAGATTGAAGGTTAAAGGGGAGGAGGAAAAAAGGAAAATCTCTGACTTTTTCAATGACATTCTTTTGAAAGAGTGGAAGCTGACAGTTATGGGAGGACAAAGGGAAAAGATAGTGCGTGTGAATGTGTGTGAGTCTATGAGGGAGAAAGAGAGTAAATGAGGGAGGAGAGAGTGGAAATATTGTTTAAATATATAAAAACACTGAAGCTATTCTCACTTTTGCTAATCAGAGCAAGCCATTCCGTTACATTTTACACTTTCAAAGATAATACGAATTAATAGTGTCTTGTCTGTATATGCATTAGTCCGTATATGCATTAGTTAAGAGTTTTCTAAATTAGAATACCATTCTCTCTCATGTACTTACATAGTCTCCACCAAAGGAGAATATGAAAGAACGAGTGTGAAAGATTACTGTTCTCTCCACTGCTGCTGCTCTCTAAAACACACACACACATACACAAACACACACTCATTCACCCACACTTCCTTTCTCCCTCTGTTTCATTTTCTTTCTCTCTTTCGTGCTCTCCCCCTCTTCGTCTCATTGCCCCATAACCACAGAGAGATGAGTTCAAGCCACCATTAAAGCGTTAAAAATTTAAATATATATATAAAAAAAATCTTAACGCTCTTTTTAATTAAAAAGGATCCTAATAATCCACATCATATTATACGTCGCAGATTCATCGGTCAATTTAATAACAGTGAGGCTTTTGGATCTTAATATCTCTGCTACCAGGTTTCCTTCATAACTGAGAGCCCGTGTTAATTACAGCAGAGCCTAATGGTGGGGAATATTCAGGGCCTCTCCATGTTTTGATAAATGGCTTTCCACTAAGATTTATTCCTAATTATCTCATTTGTCTTTCTCCATTACTTTTTATAGCTTAAATTTATGAAGTCATTAAGACGTTAGTGGGCCTGATAATGATTAGGAGAAGGAATTGTATGAAAGTGAATTATATGAAAATGATTATGGCTAAAGGAGTGTTTAAAATGAGAGCTGCGGAAACCCGGACGTGTGTGTGTATGTTGTGTGTCTGTGTGTGTCTATGTGAATGTGAGGTTCATGGCTTGTACTGTGTGCCAACCCCCCACCCAACCCAATTCTACCCCATCTCCACCAAACTTCCCCCCATCCTGCCCCGTTGATGCTACCATCATCCACCAGAGGAAATAAGCATGATAAAAGCTCTTTGTCACTCTCTTCATACTTGTGTGTCTCTACTTCCTGCTGGCCCGCTTCAGCTCATATCCCTACTCCATCTATCTGTCTGGTGTGACTGTGTTAACGCGGGGCAATGTTCTCTCCGAGTCATGAGAGATGATTTCTCTTTCTGACACACTTCCTCACACACACACACATTCATACAAAAGAAGTTGTTCTTCCACTGCGGTTGACTTGTGTTTAATTTCTTTTCCTCAGAAGATAATGAAACGCATAAATACAGCGTTCCGTGTCTGAATTTGGGGTTTTATAGTGCAGGAACTCCTTGGCACCCCCTTCTCTCCCTTTCTCTCCTATCAGTTGCACATTTTTATATAAATATTGCCATGCTACAATTAAAAAAACCACCTTTTTGGCAGAGATGCAGAGCTCCCCTCTTGTCAGTCTGGCCTTTCCTTGTTTCTCAGTAGTCCGCTCCCAACACTCTGCAGCCTTTTCTCTTCCCACCCTGGCAGGCTGTGTGCCAGAGATCATAAGAGGCAGAGCAAGCCCCTGCTTGATGAATTAATTATTTGATTATTTAATCATCCAGATGAAGAGCATCTTTAACACTGGTGTTAATTAGCCAACATCTGGGCCAGTCAGCGGGCCAGACACACCGAACCAGAGAAGCAGCACACACTCCCTTCTATTAGGAGTTATGCATCTTTTTTTTTATACTCATGTCAATGTTTATTTCTATTTTTTTTTTTTGCTATTGGTTATAGAGAAGTAAACATTGATATGGCAAAAAAAAATATCCATATGATGTTTGTTATATTTCACATCATTTGCTATGCTTGCTTGCCCGTTAATGTCATGGTATGTTTAACTTCAGACAAAACCCAGTCTACCTCCCCTCTGTGCCTCTTCATTCCCTATTCTCTCTCGTTTCACCATCATGCAATTCTGCCTCTCACCATCAGGAGGAGCAATGACTTTTCTTTTGACCCCACGAGACACATGCCTTGATTTCACTTGTTAACGGGGTTGCCACACACCTGCCCCCTCTATAATTACTGATAATGCACGTGGATGATGTGCAATCTGTCGATAAAGACCAGCGTGGGGCACACAAATTGCAACACAGACTCACAAACAGCCACTTATGCAACTTTGTATATACTGGATAGATGTGCTTCTGTCATTTGAATTCAAATATAAAGCAAAGCTGAAAATCAGGTGCTCTTCTTGTTCAGCTGGGATAAATCTGTGCTGAGTAAGAAAGGCCCTGCCCACTGAAAGACAAACAGCGGAGCAGATAGAGGAGGAGAAATATATTTGTGACTCTCTAGCCTGATTAAGACCACTTCAGTCTGGATGGAGCCACTTTACACCAGCCAGCAACAGCCTTTCTGCGGAAGGAGGGAGGGTTGGAGAGGTGAGGGTGCGTATAGGGAGAGTGGTGGAGGGGAATGGATGAGGGAGTCCCTTTAATTGCAATCATTCTGGCAGCACTGCAGGGATCTACATGCCATGCATACAATTAGAGACGAGACGAGACAGCATGCTACTCCTCATAGATTATTTCTTTGCAGCCTTGCCATGATAAAACTTCCAAATCAATTCTAAATACATAACATGCACTTAATGATGCACTTCTAAACAACCTGTTTCCTTAAATATATTCGGGCTCCTGTCTGCAAAAGTAATCTCAGGAGCTCAGTTCTCTCCCTGTGACAGTGCTGTGTTGGTAGCAGCATCCTGATTCCTGTGTGTACATGTTTGTATGCGTGCTTTCTGTGTGCTGCCGAGGTTAATTGAGACACACAGCTCATCTCTGCCCTGATGGGGGTCAGAGCACAGAGGCAGATCTGCATCCCATTAATCTAACCCCAATTTATGCTGCCACACACTGTCAGTCGCAACCCTGCACCCCTTACCAGTCCCCCAATCACATACATATACTTGAAACCATTAATTTAGCCCCAATTTGTGTTCTGCTCAACTGCTGTGATGCACGACACACACTCTAGGACACAAACTGGTAACAACTCACAAGCTCACAATAGCAACTAGACCTCATGCAGAATGATTTAGTTAGATATCAGCACACTGTGATCTGCAAGGTAAAGTGTAAAATCAAATTTGGTGTTGAAGAAAGCAATTCTCTTCCCAGCAACACACACATGCACACACAATTTCTCACATCCATGTGGCCTCTGCTATTCCTGCATAAGTTTCTCACAGAGTGCTGGCCTGACAGGAGCTAAACCCTGCAGCATGCACAGAAGGAAAGGCAAATTAAGCAGCTTCACTCTAACACTGAGGGACCATTAAAGTCGAAACGCCTGATCTCCCTGGCTGGTTTTTCCTCTCCATCCTCTCCCTCGTTCCTCTCTCGTTTTCTCACTCTCCAGTAGGAAAGGTTAACCGTGAGAGGCTCTCAGAGACACTCCAGCAGACACACAAGTGATCTTTCCTTTAATTGGCTTTCCCACTACCCTTCTCCTCTTCTGTTCTCCCTTTCAGGTCAGCACCGTCCACCGTAGGGCCCGACAGAAGAAACGCACACACACTCACACGCGTATCCACGCGCAGAACCACACACAGGCAGTCAGGCTGAACTGAGGACTTGATGCACTGAGCAAGGTGTGTGTGTGTGAGTGTGTATCCGTACACCTTTAAATATCTCCATCCGACCAGTCAATCTGTCGTTAGTAGAACAGAAGTAGCAGAGCTGCGTAATTGAGCTATCTGGCTTCTCGGGCCTCCATGATGTCCTCATCCATGAAGCAGCTGACACCGTTGCTCTGCTCCTCTTTGTCACAAAGAGAGGGGCATATAGGAAATTCATGAGAAGAATGCTGACAGCTGTGGAGCTATTACCAGCCATAGTGGAGTCTAGTTTATTATCAGCATGAGTCCTACAACCATCCATCTTTTCCTAAAAGAGAATTTCCTAAAATGAAAATGTTTAAGTGGGAAATGGAGGTATATAATTTAGAAATCTGCTCTCAGACAGGCTTTCTGCTCTGCTCTGTCAGAATGATAGAATACTTGCATGTGTTCTGGCTCAATCAATGCTATTGTTTCCAAACTGCTTTTTTTTTTTTAAAGCAAAGCTGGACTCCTGCCATTGAAAACAGCAAAGAAAAAAGTTATCCAATTCCACAAGTTCTCATCACATCTGGGAAAAAATACTTAATTGTGTTCTCCTAAACGCAATCTGGCAGATCTAGATAGAAGAAAGAGAATCACAGTGTGAAATGAGCCACATGCTACAACTGACTTAGTCTAGAATCAGAGCAAGACGACGAGACAAGGCAATTCAGTGCACCCTGGACCCCGTTATGCCGACTATTCTGCTTCATCTCGCACTATGCACCGAGCCTCGACACAGCCATTATCCACAGGGCGCGGCATGTGAGAGGACATCATTACCAGCTGTCTGCAGAGCTGCCTCTTTCCCATATCTCTGCAGACACCATCCTATCTGACGGCCTGGTCCGAGGAGAACCAGGGCAAGGCCGGCAACTGAGAACAACCTCATTCCCACCTGACACAAAAACAGATAGGACACCAAGATAGCTGCAGCCTGCTGGTGACTTTCTAGCCTCTGTTAGGCTGATAATGGAGTGAAGCTCATGACTCATCAACTCAGAAGTTCAGATGTACAATCCGCATCTCAGTTGCAAGACTTTCTGAGATACAGTAGATGTAATCATAGCAGAAATAGAGATAGTGTTGCTGTGGTATGTGAGCAATAAAATCAGACTGAAGTCTTTCAATCATAAGGGCCATTTAAAAAGCTTCATCACTATAAAATACTATAAATTGGGAATTTTGGTATTATCCAGAATATTGCGTGTGTGTGTGTGTGTGTGTGTGTGTGTATACTGAATTGAATAGAAATCTATTCTAGCGTTTTTGAACTCTTTGCCCGAAACCACAAATGTAAGTCCCATCATGATGCAAAAGGAATACTTAAAAATGACATTAACTAACATCCTTCAACATACAGGATGTGCAACATATTGAGACTTTAAAAAAAAAAAAAAAAAGTTTTGACATGAGAGAATCAAAAATTCTGGAATATTTAACCTTTAAATAAATGAAGGTCTGGCACGAATTTTCACATTTAAATACACAAATTAGTCTCAATAAAGGTGATGAACATTTTGTAAACCTGTTCAGTCTATAGACTAACATTACTATCCAAAACCCTTGTTCATCCATGAATGTTTTCTAACAAAAGAAGAACCCCCAAAACATCTTGCTTTCTCTTGATATTCAATACAATCTTCATAGTTTTCTCTAAAACTATCTATACCAAAGAAATGCTCCACATTATTACTGTGTACCATGATGGATTATCCAGAATATGTGTGGTTTGATGATACTACTTAAAAATGTGTTATGTCCATTCATCTCTGATTTTCTAACTCAGAGTTCAAAATGTCAGAGGCTGGGTAAATATAGTTAGAGCAAAGTTCTCGGCTTCATTAGACACCCCAAAAGGTGAAAGGTGAGAAAAAAGGGTTTTTTGATTTATTTTTGGAGGGAATTGGTCCTTTAAAGACCAGTGAACTGTAAGTTATAGAGGTCTATTACATAAGCTGGCGGCCTGTAAGAAACCTTTTCAGTAAAATAAAATACGAGTGTTATTCCATGTTTTTTTTTTTTCAAACGCAAATGAAGCAACATGCGATCTTGCCTTACAAAAACAGAGGTGGTGACCATGGTGTTTTTGATGGAAATCTGTGATGTGCCGCAGTTTGACTGAGTTTGAAAGCTGTCTTTTCCCTGAGGTGGACATCTGACAGCAGGTGGGCAACTACACAAGAGCAACAGGCAGTGAAAGGAAATGGGCTCTGAGGTTGTCATGGCAATGAGAGCGTTGTGACCCAAACAGTCTCTGGGATATTACCCCAGCCTGTGCTGCTGGCCGTGTCTTGACCCCCCCCCCACCTCCCTTCACACTTGCTGAGGTGCAGGTCTTGCGTTGAAGTTAACTGGACCAGATCTTTTTGAATTTCAGCCATCTCACCCACCCACGCTGCCGTTACCGCTTCCTCTTTTCTTTAAGTCACACGCGTTTACATTCACAGACAATGGTCATTGAAGCTCTGTCTGAAGAAGGACAGGAAGTAAGTGTTTATCTAACATGGCGCTTTTTCCTGCAAGCTCCCAGAAGGCAACCAACCCCCTAATCATCATGTGTGTTTTTGGAATTCACTTTCCCGTAAAAACACTGGATATAATTCTTTCTGAAAGCTTTTTTCTCTCACCCTTGGTTTTCCTTATTCTCTCTCTTTTTAATTGTCAGCGTGTCACTCCCTCCTTCATGCTCCCAGCTTTTACTGGCTCTGGAAAACAATGAAGTCTTGTTAGTGGATTTTACCTTAATGGGCACATTATTATTTCTTCTCTTTTCTCTCTCAGGATGACCGGGTAAATGTGATCACGTTGAGTTTTTCACCTGGCAGGTCGTGGCTCCAGTTCTGCTGTGGGTTATTGGTAAAGCAGACAGTACTGTATGCACTCCAGCCAGAGTAGAAGCAGAAACCAGAGAGACTGTTTAGACCTGTGAGATGTTGACTTGTTACCACCGCATTTTGAGTGTGCGTGCATGTGTGCATGTGCATGTGTGCGTTAGGACAAGGCTGTGGTCTGTGCTTTCTGTTTGCTTAAGGTGGCATGAGTCAGCTCAACTCAAAAACAGGAGCCTGTTTTCGTGTGGCCTGCCAACTGCCTTCCTGACATTTAGCTAGGTTTCTGTCTCACACTTTAACACACACGCACGCACACACACATACAAACACACACGCTTACTAGCAAGTTAGTTTAGGAGCCAGACTGAACCTTCTGGCTCTCTACCCACCCAATGTTCACTTTTCAACTCGAGACATTTTCTGAACTCAGATTTCCACCGAACATAATAACAAGTAAATAAATTCTGTTTATATTCCCATTTTTCATGGAGTCAGGAATTTTAAAGTACCATTGTAAAAGCTTTGGTTAGAATGGGACAGAAAGTACAGGACTCAATAATGGGTGGTTTGATACTGGCTGTGGGTTCGGGGACATTTGGTGGCTCAGGCATGATGGGAAAGAACTGAACCTACGGCTTATTTAGGGGTTTGGGATCAGGAATGGGAGCACATGGATGTGTTAAAACTAAAAGAGTGTCTCTGTGTTTTCTCCCTTAACATTCTCCTCAGAGTAATGCTGCTGTGGTTATGAGGAGCTAAAGGGGTTTGGCTAAAGGCCAGAAGTTGCATAATCAAAACCTTAAATCAGTGGGGTGCTATGCCAATCCTCCTCTCCTTCTCTCTTTAGTTTTTGTCACCTTAGCTCAGAATCTCGTCTTGATTTATTTTTCTGTTTGTTTTACACTAATAAACATAAAAAAAACAGGGCAAGTTTATACAGCTAATAATATTCATACTGAAGTGTAGACTGTTCCATTAGGTCCCATTAATAACTGTAATTCATTGCTGAGTTCAAGAAAAAACCCAATTCCAAAACTGTTTTTGAACCTTTGCTTCAACATAAGGATTGTCAGCATATTCAATTAACATTGAAATGAAGAGTGACCCATCTATACTGAGTACTGCCTGTACAACCAATGGCAAACCAATGTTTATAACAACCCCTAATATATTGTTCTGCTTGAATACACAAACTGTAAACTGGGTCTGGGCGATACATCATGATTAAATTTAAGATTTCAGTGATCAGCAAGAGACATTTTCAGTCTATCCATCTCCAGAACCAGCTGTGTATCATTTTGCACACTCCAGTCCACTAGTTGGTAGGTCCTTAAATGGCTCAGGTCCTATTTAGAAGGCCAGAGTTATTTTGTTACGATTGGCAGCTATGAATCTGAGCAAATGGCTATGACTCGTGGAGTCCCCCTGGGGTCAGTTCTAGGACCTCTTCTGTTCAACTTGTATATCATTTGCCCCATAGTGTAGCATAATTGCCAAAGTCATATTTTAAGGTTTTATAGGGAACGATGCAACCAGTCAGCAATATTAGGAGAGTACCGTTATCATTGTGACAGATATCACAATATGACCAAAATATGACTGAAGCAAGTATGCTGTGAGGCTGACGATATGCAGCATCCTTTGGGTTAATATTACAGAACTTTAACATCAGTTATCACAGTTATGCAAACAATACATAAAATACACAATACAAGCATGGACATTAAGTCAGAGGTAAGCACAATGGCAAATAGTTTTGAAGAGCACTTCTTGGACCTTCTTCGCAACTACCAGTATCTTTAGGATTTTTCCTTCCCGCTGCACAGTGAAAAACACTCGTGCCTTAATAGTTGGCAACAGATTGGTGAAGTGTTGTTTACAAAAATGCCCTGGAAAAACAATGTGACTGGCAGATTGGTCTTTTCTCTATTTCAGTGTCTAAGTGCTGTGGACTGCCCCTGGTGGTGACCTCCAGTATTGAGTGTTTTGGCTGCTATTGTGCTTCAGCAAGTATGTACACAGACTGCCCTTACTGTGTCCGGAGTAAATAACAACTGGATGAGGGAGAATTTTCTACAATT
This sequence comes from Leptatherina wallacei, assembly GCA_028567055.1. NCBI lineage: Eukaryota > Metazoa > Chordata > Actinopteri > Atheriniformes > Atherinidae > Leptatherina > Leptatherina wallacei. Next base: position 28,305,669 of record JAOXYM010000003.1, on the reverse strand, counting down.
AAATGAGGCTGAGATTATTTTGTTTGGTAGCAAAGAGAGGAAGATCAGAATTGGTAAAGACGTTGAGACTTGGACTTTTAAAATCACCAAAAAGGTTTTGACCTAGAATTTATCTATAATAGCAGAGAATATAAAACTTGCAGAGCTGTTAGATGCAAAGGACCCCGGGCCATACAAACCAGAGTCCAGACTAAACATGGACAAGCAGCATTTAGCTGTCATGCTGCAGACTGCCAGTGGAGATTAAACTATGACTAAATGACTAACTTTGACTTTATCTAGGCTAAAAACATTTCTTTTCTCATGTGCTTACGCATGAAATCTGCATGCTTTTGTTTTACTTATCTTGACTGTTGCTTGCTTTCAATCCTTTTCCTCCTTTTGTTTTAATTTAGTCATGCAAAGATGCACGTCAACTTTATCTACTGTCTGTGTATAATCTTGCTGCAGGGGCTCAAGTGGTAGGACAGGTTGTCCAATGACCTCAAGATTGGCAGTTTGAATCCGGCTCCTCCCAGTCAACTGTTGTTGTGTCCTTGGGCAATACAGTTTACCCTTCTTGCCTTTAGTGTTGGCATCACATGTTGTACTCAATTGTAAGTTGCTTTGGATGAAAGTAACTGCTAAATGACTGTAGAATAGAATTTTACATGATTTTATTATGATTTTTGGACAGCCTTTTAATTATGTCCTAAAATGATTTTTTTCCCTTTATTATTTTTTATGTACTTTTTAATGCTTTTCTACACTCTGCTACAGTGCTTTTAATGTTTTATGTAAAGCACTTTGAATTGTCTTGTACATGAAATGTGCTATACAAATAAACTTGCCTGGTCTTGCCTAATGCACTTTGAGCTGGTAGCTGTCAAAAAAAAGGGAAAAAAGAAATGGGTTGCTTTTCACCCTACTGGGTGAAATGTAGAAGTGAATGACTGTATTCTTGGTTAGAGTTAGTCTTTTCATGAGATTTGTTGAGTATAGGAAAAATGGTTGGATAAACATTTTGGTATAGTAAAATAGAGGATCTTTCACTTATATTTAGTGTTACTAAGACACATCGGTCTTAGGTATGGAAAAAATCTTTGGTACTTTTTAGATCATTTGATTATAACCTAATGCATTAATCAGACACAAAAAATAGGGATCACAGTGAACAAAGTTCAAACAAAGTTCTGCATATTCTATTACAGCTTGGGCGCTGAGTCAAAATTATTTAATATACAAGCCAGATCAGCTTCAGATGTCAATACGTAACACTGATCCACTTCACAAAAGCTTACAAAAAGTCTGTAAAATGGGTGTAAATTTAAAAGGTAACTCACTGAAAGGATTTATTTGAACCCAAAAGAACATCTATCCATGAAATTTAGTTCCCCTTTTGCATTCAAGCCTCACGATGACCAAAAATTTAATCAAGCCTAAAAGAGCTACATAAAAACAGGAAATGGAAATTAAATTGGTTGGCAAAAAAAAAAGAGAAAAGACAGAGCTGGGTCTAAGATAATAAGAAAAACATAAACCATACTCTAATGGTTGAGGGAACAGTAATTGAGTCACAGCAGGACAACACATTAAAGACTGTCCTCCAAAGGATGACCCATGGGGCTTTGTTTTGGTATGTTGGCCAAAATGACCTATTATTATGTACAAAGAATAAACAGTCTCTAGTGGTTGTTAGAGAAAGTTCAAGGGGATTGTAAAAACTATCATCCATGAGCATTGTAGTTGCATTGTAAAAAGAATATATTCAATCCCAAACTATGAAGATTTTCTAACTTTGCCAAGAGATGCTCTTTCCAAAACACAACTAGGAAATTACAAAAAAGTTTTAGTTAGGTGTTATCATAAATGAAGACAGTGGTCATGTGTCAGTCTGGAACTCATGTCATGAACTGATAAATGATTGGAAGTGCTGCATATAAGTGAACAAGGCTCCTTATTTTGTGGCAGGAGAGACTTAAGGGAGACATTTGGTCCAACAAGAAAATATTCACATGAGTAGTTTTTCTCTTGCTGCTTGTAGGGGAAATATTTTACAGGATGTCATTTTGGGTCAACTTCAAGGGAATGAAAAAAACTATCTGTATGGTCTTCACTGTTGAATGACTTGTTGACACATTTTTATTAGAGGAGCTTTTTCTACCTGCAGAGATAAATAAACTTGATAATCATTAGATGTGAACATGTACCAATACAAAGGAATATCACATCTTTTTTTTTTATTTAACTTTCAACCCATATTGTGGCAATTCAGACCAATTTTGCCAACACATAAAGAACTTTAGATGAACTGCACCACCCCAGCAATTTGACTGTGTGTAAACTTGAGCTAATTAATAGAAGATGGAAATAGACTTAGAAATTACATTGATTAATCATGTTTCTTTTTTTTTTAAAGAAACAATAATATTGCAATGTCAGCTGCATGAATTTGACTGTTTTCATAAGGCAATTAGTGAGTCATCAGGCAAAATACACAAGACTTCCAGCAAGAGCCAAACAGGAGGAATACTCATAGCTGAGAGCCAACATTTAGGTAGTGTTTTATTGTATTAGTGCCAGCACTGGGTATCTGGCATCTCCCACCCACACAGATGAAAGCCAAGTCTCAAGTGGCAACGTCTGCTCTGAATGTACCTCCCCTGTCTGACACAGGAGCTCTGCACTCAGAGGGAAAGAGGCATGCCAAAGCTATGATGGAGTTACTGCATGTGTGAGTTTGTGTTTGCTAACAATACACTCATTATGTATTCAGTTCAGAGTTACTGTATATCTCCCTATCTTTCAATTTCTCCCTTTTTATTGTTTGGTTTTCTCGCCCTTCATGCTGAATTCACAAGCAGCTGGGATGGATGAAGCATTTTAATCATCCCCACCTGATTTCTGCATTTGCTCTTAACTCGCCTTCAAGTTGTGGCCAGGGTAAAGTTACAGTTGTGTTTGAAATGAGCATGACCACTGGACTGGAGAGGGAGTTTTACCTTAAATCTTGCATTCAAGCCTTGTGCATTGGCTCCTTATTTCAACCTGTAAAGGCCCGGTTTTCCTAAATTTATCAGCACTGATGTCAGGAAAGCAACGGATAAATATGAACTTTGTTCGCAAAGGGTTAAATGGAGAAAAATCTGTTCTTTATTGTGTTTTTCTACAGATATCATGATACTGTATAGAAATAGCATGGCATTTCATTTCATTTTACAAAGGACTCAAAATGGTAATCCTGTAAATTAAAGAACAGAGCAAGGTGTTATACCTCAAGAAAACATACAATAACAAGAAATGTGGATCAATAAGAGGTGACTTGACTTGTCACGCTACTTTTCACATGTTACGTGGTTTCATAAACCCAGGCTGGTTTAGTCATATTGATTAAAGGCACTGATATCGGAGCAAATAAGCCACAGACAGTCTTGGGTTAAATTTCTGTGAGGAAACTCACCCTAGATCAGCATATCAGATTGATCAAAAAAATCCAGCTGCGCTACAGGTATAGGTAGCTATTAAGGCAAACGACTTTACTCTGTCTTAGAGCAAAATCTTTCAGGTGATTCATCAGTGATTCATTATCTATGGGATGCTCTCACATCAGAGAGGTCCAGCTCACTAGATTAATCAATCTGTCATCGTCTCATAAGGAAGATGTATGGTCATTGTTCAACAAAGCAGAGATGAAGTAAGGGGGCGGGTTTGTGGCAGCACTGGACGTAGATATTTGTAATGAGAGCATCGCTCCAACAATGCATTGGGAGTTAAGGCCTACTTTTGTTAACTCACATAAGAACACGTTTAGCACCGGTTCTTGATTTAATAGCGCTCCTCTTACTTTTATCTGCCGTCGAAAGCATTCGTCTTTCTGACTCTGACGTCAAGTCACATATCAGATTGTCTGAGACACTTATTAAGTTGCACACGTTGCTAGCGATCATCCATCCCCATCCCGGCTTTCTTCCCGCTCCTGCTGCTCAGGCCTCCTGCTCTGTGGCTGCTGCTTCCGTGAGACTGAAACAGAAACAAATGTCTCCATCCCGCCAGCTCTGTGTGCTCGTGTTTGTGTGAATGTGTGTGAGTGTGTACTCCATGGAGGCCAACTGAGTTGTGGTTCCCTCAGTAGTCCTGCAGCGGTAGTAACTCGATACAGTACACACACATTTTTGTTGCTGATCCAAGCTCGTCCGCCTGCCATGATTTTGGTTCAGTTAAACTTGTAAAATACTACTGAGCACCGTTAAAGAGGAGAACATGTAATCAGCATCTAATGAACACAGTCCGCCATGTTATTGAAGATGGTTATACACCCTTTAATGACACTGATTTGTTGCTGTGGACATGTCTTTGATTTCGAATTTTGATGGCCTCAAATCATATTCCAGTATGGTCTTCTTTTTTTGTTTTGTTCTCATGGTTTAGGAAAATCTGAGCTGAGAATCTGATTTGAACCCCAGCTGATCTTTACAAGCACGTTCCAAATGCTGCAATATGCTGTCTCTTCTCTTTAATACTGTGTCTGTCTGTCTCTGCCCCATGACTTTTATGTAGAAAGAAAAGATGCTGCTTCGTAGGAACTTGTTGGCAAACGTTCCACTGACTCACACAGCTGCTGCTGTGCAGCTCCCCTCCCCTCCGATTTACAGCCAGTAACAGTACTTCTTATTTACTGGTACTTTCTATCCACTGTACATATGTTTTACTGCCAATTGTCTAGATATACTTTGAACTCTTTAAAGTTTCAGCGTGTAACATTTAGAGGGAAATCTATTGACACAAATGTAATACACTGTATTTATAACTGTGCTTTCATTAGTGTAAAACAGTGTGAAAATATAAATCATTGTGTTTTTATTACACTAGATTAAAATCAACAGACAGTGTGGGTCCTACAATTCACTGTCTGCCATATTGTGCACTATGTCTAATGTTTTTACCAGCCACCACAGTTTCTCCTACACACTTGGAAGGGGAGGGTGATGCATTGAGTGTTCAGTTGGTTGTAGTGAGTCTGGATGCCACTAAAAATGCTACAGACTCAATATCTTTATCTCTTTTACCTTATCTTACCTTATGTCTTTTCTATACTTCAATCCTCCCTCAAGTTTGAGTCTCTCCCACCCGACATGAGAGAAGAGGGTGAAAAGACAATATGGAGAGAGAGGAAATCAGGTGAAAGGTCAAAATGAGACATCATTGCTTCCTCATGAAACATAGAGTCATAAAACATACAGTAAAGTAACTGTTGACCATCACAAATGAGATGAAGAGAGGATGAAAAGAGGAGGAAAATTTCAATTGACTGATGTAAGGGTTTGAATACGTGAATTACTGAATACTTAGAAAAAGAATCAGCTGAATGTGACTTTGACACAACAGCACCATCTAATCCCAGTCCTGCAGCCTTTAATATTTGACCTTTTCTGACAAGTGAACATTAAAATGGTTTGGAACATTTTCATTTCCATCTACAATGTAGAATTAAGCTGTCCAACCTTCTTTTGACATCATGAATACAAAATATGCTTTTGCATTACGGACACACTGACAACTCCTCCAGCAAGCCTTGTTTCTCCTCACTCTTCTTTCCTTCATGTGCAGTTTAAGTATGAAGATTTCATTCATTCATTCATTTTCTACACTGATTATTCCAATTCAGGGTACCTGCGAGCTGGAGCTTATCCCAGCAATTAGCTGGTGAGAGGCAGGGTACACCCTGGACAGGTTGCCAGTCCATTGCAGGGCCAAGTGAGATACCCTTCAACATATTTATCTTAGATCCATGTCCAAGTCACAGGAAATGGATGGAGGTGAGCGGGGAAAAAAGAGGCTTAAATTAGACAAATGAGATGTTAAAAGGTACTTTGTTATGGTACAATAACTTGTGTTCAACAAGAAGCTGTTTGGAAATGTCAAATGCATCTTTACTTAATATTAATGTTAAACCGATGCTTTTCATCTTGTGTGACCCAGTCGCTTTCTGAGCCTTACTGGTAGAACAATACCTTACTAAAATATTAAGTCCCTTTACATAGGTTTGCCAATTTAGATGTTAATTGTAACAGTATTAACCCTAGAACACTAACGTTGTGTACTCTACCCATTCAAAACCAATATAGCATGGGTGAAATATACCCATACTCATATCAATCCAGCATAAAGAAATGAACACCAATGCAGAAAATTTACGTAAAACTATATCCCTATAGACAAGACACTAACCCCCCCCCCAAAAAAAAATGTGTCTTCCTTTTGTGTGAAATTAAACCTGCTGATCCAATGGTAATGTTCCTGAAACTAAATGTGCACATAGGGACCAGCTTCTTATAAGACTGTAGGATGGAATTATTAACAATAAGTTCATAACATTTCGCTGCTAATTTCCTGAATGTGAGTAACCTGGAAAATGAATGAATTCAAATCATTTGCTCAGGGACAACCATGTAAAATTCCCCTATTAAATATCTTTTTATTGATTCTCTAAGTGGACATTTTCATTCCAAAGATGACAAAATATTAATATTTTATGTTTGAAGGTTCCTGTTTCATATCTCACATAACGATCATAACTTCAGAAAAAAAAGGACTCCCAAAATAGACTGCAAAGCTCTATGATGCACAGTATCACTAAATGGTAAATGGACTGCGTGCAGCACTTTCCTGGTCTTAATTACCTCTCAAAGTGCTTTACACCAAGTCACATTCCCCCACATATTTTTAGTACCTTTTTTTTTTTTAAACACACACACTCTCATACACACAATGGCACATTGGTGGCAATTTAGGGAATTTAGACAGCTTGGTGTGTAGACTGGCGGAGCCAGAGATCAGACTACCAACACTCCAATTAGTGGACAACCTGCTCTACCTTCGAGTCACAGCTGTCCCCATCACATGTATATTCATAATATGTGTCTTTTTATACCATCTAAAATTAATTCTTGTTTTATATCATTAGTTATCTTCATCGTTTCCAATAATATGTTTGTTGTATATGAATTTTTTACACTGCCTTTTTTAAAATGAGAATACAACACCAAGTTCAATTCTAAAATCCAAAAGCTTTCCTCATGTCCTAATATTCTTAGGACCCCCGATAAACAGAATCATAGGCACAGAATAAACACAAATCAATTACATGAATTCCCACATTGTTTTACTTTGTTCAATTACTCACCCCACCGCTCCACCCACTGACGGAGCCAGAACAGTGACGGCCTCTTGAAATGTCATGGAATCATCCAGCATTAAGCCAAGATACATAAACTGTTAAGTAAATGACAGCACTTAATTAGAAACAACTGATCTTCTCTCCAGGGGTTTCTGCAGGTACTATTTGGGTTCTGATTATTTCATCATCGAGGTCACTTCTAGCAACAGCCGGCAACAAGCATAATTAGCAGATTTTTCCTGCCAATAAAGTCGAAATGTGATGAGCAAAAAGCAAGTGACGCATGCTTTCTAATTTAAACTTAACTCAATAGTTTCATATGCTCTTGAGTACAAATAAGTTCATACAAAGGCGACTGTATGGGAGCTGCTGGGTAAAATATTGGGGTAGAATCAAGTTCAGGTTTTCAACAGAATGTAACTCTTTGTTAGACACACATCATCCACAACCAAAAGGTCCAGTTGTTCCTCCAGCAATACTGGTCTGAATCATCACAAAATGTGTTGCCAATATGAAGCACAGATGAAAGGCGGAGAACTGAAAGGATTATAAAGGATGCACAATAGATGACTGTGTAATAGAGGTCCCCATAAGAACATTGAACAATAACCCCTACAGATGTAGCCACACATGAAGGTTACATGGTTGTCATTGCATACGATAATCACATCAGAAAAGTATCAGGCATAGTGTGTGAGTTCCATGTCTGTTGTGGAAATCCTTTGACCCACTATTAATAATAAATCGAGCACTTCCTTCTTTAGGTGTCTTTCTGACTCCAGTGGAGTAAGGTTTGGTGGGAGCCAAGGGCGAGTGGCTTGTCATGTTAGGGGTATTAATTTATGATTTCCATCCCAGCTTCTGACCTAATCACCTCCATTAGAATGCAGCCTTTGTAATTTCATGGTTAATATTCAATAGCCACTTGTCCCCTGTGTCTGCTTTGTGCATGTGAAATGTCTGAAGGGAGTTATGAATCATTTTTGATTTGTTCACGCTGTGTATGTGTTTGTGCATGTGTGCGTTAGGGGGAAAAGGAAATGAGGGTCGATTGCAGATTGGGTCTCTGTAAAACAGTTGCAGATGTCCAGAGATGTCCTCTGTGTCACTGCTCCCACTCAGAAGCTTGAATCGCCTCTCTGTCTGACCCAAGTAATTTGAATTGCCTCCCTTATGCACACTCTTTTTTTTTCTTTTCTATTTCCCACACACACACATATTTGAAACAGTAGCCGTCCCCTTTATCGGCACTCGCCCTGGGGCCAAACGCTAAGACTCTTGTAAGTAAAGTCTACCCACAGTCCATAAGAAACAGGGGCTGGCCAACATCTCACACCCTGTGGACAGCACACACTAAACCATGCACACGCATGAGAACTGAGGCAGGACTTGCTGTCATGAGACATACAGTATGGTAGCTGATGACTAAAGGGATGAAATAAGAAGAGAATGAAAAAGGGAGGAGAGTGAGAAGAAAATGTCATCTTACTGATGTAATGGCTTGACCACACATTGCTACTGAATACTTTGGCAAATCTTTCAAATACACACACACA
>JAOXYM010000003.1:28279237-28296857 GCA_028567055.1 Leptatherina wallacei | reverse complement strand
GTCATCTTACTGATGTAATGGCTTGACCACACATTGCTACTGAATACTTTGGCAAATCTTTCAAATACACACACACACACACACACTGAATGGCCCTGTCCTTCATGTTGCTTTGTTTTCTCCTTTACCCTCGTTTCTCTGTGCCGGGAGCTCATACAGGGATAATCTGTTAATGCTATGTTGATGCTAAATATGCCGATGTTAACGCTGATACAGATAATGTATTAATGGACAAAAGATAAGCTTTTGTACTGCACGGAAATTAACTATGTTAAAGGGCCCTTTTGAATGTACATTACTTCATTTTGCTGGACAGCTAGAATAGCTTTACATGCATGAATGTTGAGAAAGAAAAAAAATTCTCAGAATTTACAAGGCTGTATCCTCTTTTTTTTTGTTCTCCTTTTGTTTGAAATGTTCATTTTTAAGTCCCGTCTCATTAAGGTCTTCCTCCAGAAAGAAACAATTCACTTTGAGCCGACAATAAAAAAAGTTGGAATCTAAATAATCTGTTTATTCTTTGCAGCGTTCCCACTAGGCAAAAATGATGCCAATGTTTTAAATGTTAATGCTGTTTTATAATGTAAAGAAAAGCTTAAATGTACCAGACAGCTTATAAGCAATGTATCCTGTAGGAGAGTGAAATGTCTTACATGGTGCACCCTCTCTGCACTGCTGGTTTGCAAATATACATTAGTTTTATTGCCACTTGGGGGCAGTCTCATAAATATGAGAAACAATCGGAGCTGTGGGATGCTCTTGATTATGTTAGTGTGCCATCTTTAGTCCTTTGGTGAAGTTTTAGTTATTTTTGTTTGAAAAAATCTTTAAATGACTTTAATTTACACATAGTGAGCAGTTAGCAACTGTGTGTGAGGAAAATGCAAGTATTAGACTATCACCAGATAGTCTTAACCCTTTAAAGCCTGACCCCACCCAAAAACAATGGGGAGAAAAGTTTACATTTTTCAATCTGAAGACTTTATTTGGCCTTTTCACAAAATGGGAAACAAAAATTAGTGTGATATGCCAATTGGTGTAGTGTATTATTGTATTCACAATGGGGTAGAAGACAAGTTTCAAATAGTGTACAACAGGGTTTGAGCCAAGTTTTTATCATAAAGTGATGCAAAAGGTCTCAGAAACTGTATTAAAAGATAAATGACTGGCACCAGGAATTAAAACTCTTGATCAGGACATGCCTAGTAAATATCTAGATGCCTGCTGAGGCAGTTGTGCCCGAGCCAAGTAGTGCAGGTGTGATGGTTACATGGATAATACAGTGTGACCTTAGTCTTTAACTTCATGCTGTAACGTCATGACACGGATTTGATATTAATTCCTCATAGTTTTGTTTTTTGTTATAAAGCAGTTTAACAGGAGTCTTTATGCAACCATAATGTAGCAGCGTCCCACTGTAAAATAGAATAAAAAACAAACAAATTTAGTGTGGAATTCACATTGTTTATTCAGTATTAAACAAAGAGATGTTAATGTGACTTCCAGGACAGCAACTCAAACTGACATTAAATTGGGGTAATGTAAACAAAATGACATAGTGGACTACAGTCTAGTAACAACTCAGCTGAGCTACAATAACTTTCAGATTACTAGCAGAGCAAGCCAGTCCTTTAATTCAATATCCTAATTCCATCCCATAATAACATAAGTCCATGATATTTATATCATCAATGCAAATTTTAACAAAAATGTAAAAAAAAAGAAGAGAAAAATTATAATACTGAACATTGAAATCACTAAAACTCAACATGTTTTCTTCCAGTATTACTGTGATTGCTTAAAGGAACACAAGGGATATATTTGAAGATGATATGAGTAACTATCTAGGTGTTTTTTATTTCCAGACAGCGTTCTCCATCACCAGACCAAGCCAACAGTGTTTTCTGTGCATCCAGACTGTGCCTCTTCTCCACATGATGTGAAGCACTTCTCAGCAGAAACATACATCAACATATATTCAAAGATATTCAGACACCAATAAACAGGTGTGGAGTTTGCATGTTCTCCCTGTGTATGCAGGGATTTTCTCCGGATACTCCGGCTTCGTCCTACCATCTGAAGACATGCATGTTAGGTTAATTGGTCACTCTAAAGCTTCCTAGGAGCGAGCGTGAGTGGTTGGTTGTCTCTCAGTGTTGGTCTTGTGATGACCTGGTGACCTGTCCAGGTTGAACCCTGCCCCTTGCCTGGGATAGGCTCCAGCCCACCCTTGGCCCTGCATTGGACTAAGTGGGTATAGAAAATGGAAGTTTATGTCTTATTAGCTATATCATTAGCTAGTTGGCTAACTATAATCCAGTGGTACAAACTGTTTTTAACTTTTGTTTTCTGTTGTTAAGTACCCAGTGTTGTTTAGTAAACAGTTTATTTCTTGGGTTCACATGAACATGAGATAACATTGCACACACTAGAGATATTTATCACAATGTCCTCCTGGTCTGGTGACTGAGAACAGCTTCCTAGATGAAGCAATGGAATTTCAATTTGTCCTTGGAATGTTTTGTTAATACAAAAAAAACGAAAAAAAAAAACGAACATTTTTACCATTTCTGTACATATCACATGGTATGATCAGTTCTCCCTTCATAAATCTCTAAAAAGCTGCATTGTTTCCAGGGCTCTCCAGGATTTGACACAACTGAGTTTGTCCCACAAATTTGAAACCCATTCAGTCCCACTCATATCTTCTCAAGTTGCTTTAGTTGAATGCCTTGGATTATATGAAAATACACACAGTCGTCCTCAAAATCATTCATACGTCTCTATTGAAGAAAAGGCAAAATTTACAATAGGCACTCAAATAACTGGAGCCTGAAAAAAGAATGAATAAAAACTTGCTAAATCATAATTTTGTGAAATAAGGCATTATTTTTCAATTTAATTGAGTTAAAAAAAAAACAAACAAAACGGTCCAAATGAGAGCACTTTGGTGATGAGCAGTGGGCCAAAATACCTGTCAACAGGTGCAGAAGTGTGATTGAGTTTTACAGAAAACACTTGATTGCAGCGATCGCCTCAAAGGATTGTTCATCAAAATATTAGCTTATGACTGATGTCATATCATATTTTCTTGCTTGTATTAAAAAAAAAAAAAAAATTCTATTGAACCACAAAAATCAATGTCATGATTTTTCATTAAATTTGTATTAATTATTACTTTTGTCAATATCAGCTTATTTCAGTGACAGCTGTTTTTTCCCTTCTTTAATGGGAGGGTGTGAATAATTTTGAGGACGACTGTAGCATTTTCTGCTTTGGTGCCATCAAACTGAGTACTATTGTATTGTATTTTCATCCTCAGTGTAAGATTTAAACCCTTAAAATAGGGTTTCAAACACAGCTAAGTTACTGTAGAACAATAGCACCTCTATGTACATGTATGTAAATGTCTAGAAACTAAGGTCCAGAAAGAGCAAACTCTTTAATATTTCCAATAAAAAAAGGATTTCTATAACAGAGATTTGCATCGAGTCACTGTAAAACCGATCTACGTGACATCTCAAGAGGTATTGGGTTGGAGAAGGTATGCACCACTGAATATGGTGAGTGCAGGCCTATTATCATACTGTACCATTCATAATACGGGCATGTGGATCTAGCTTAGCATAATTTCATGAGATTTTCACTCAAGGAACTGATTTAGATTTGAAGCAATGTCTGCTTTACAGAAAGCCCAGCAAACCCGATAACACAGAAATGTGATTTTTTTTTTTTTTTTTTTCACATTAGAGGAAAAATGCAAATAATCTTAACTAAAATCTACAAAACAAGGATTAATAGAGATTTGGTAAAGTCAAGGAACCTACTTGAAAATTCAAGCCTTAAGCTAAGCCGAGGCCATCTGTTCACGTGACAAGAATGAGAGAAAAATGAAATGTATTTAAGAAGAGATGATGCCTTCCAGTCCTTCACTAGATTAGCAAAAATTCACTAAATACAGTCAAAGCCTCTCAAATGAAATGAGAAAGTAAACAAAATGTGAAACACTAGATGAGGAGAGATTTTTGAGTGAGAAAGCTCTCCCTTCACATGTTAGAGTAGAAAATATGTCCATTACTTACAGTACTCATATAGTCCTGGATCTGTCATGATTCCTCTCTGAATCAGGCCAGTAAGAAAAGATGCGTTTTAGTAAAGAGTTCCGTCTTGAATATTGCCACAAGCCACCATTGATGTTTTCTCTATTTTCTACAATGCAACAAGAGCAAATACGGTGGAGGATTCTGCACTTTGCTGTTGGAATGTGTATTTTATAAAAGCTACTGTAAGCACTCACACTGGAAGACTTTAACCTTGCCAAGGACAGGAGGACAGACAGCGTTTTTACGGAGATCTGAGCATCCATTTTCCCATTATGCTACTGCTCTTATCTACAGAAACACTAAAATCCAGTTAAATGGAGCCATTTTCTCATTTGCCTTTGGAGGTCATTTTTCATGCTTGAAGAACTCCAGTAATTCAGACGGCAATAGGGGCTCCATTGTATTAATAGCTGGTTCAGTGATGGTCCGGAGGCTCGGTCTGCACTAGCCGGCAGACTCTCACAGATCAGTGCTGGAATTTTCTCTAAACCACACGCCCCGCTGTGTGGCAATAAACCAACAGCTAAGACAAAGCAGAGAAGGCAACTGTCCTGTGATCAACAAAGGAAGTAAGAATTCATCTATGACTGCCCTCTGCATTATGTCGCATCTCTTACTTGACGAACCTTGTAGGAAACCTTGGACATAAGTCAGAGCCAACTCCAGTCGAAATAATGTGGATCACATTGCTTGGGCAGCAAAGGCTGGGTATAGCTCTTCTTAGCTCTGGTGAGGCGCTGGCCATAGTTCTTCCTGTGCCTTAGGGAATGCATCGCCGGCTTTCACTTTGCAACACTTAGTGGTGGCTCTGGGCCTCAGGAGGAGAAGCAAAGGCTACAACACTCCATACAGATCTCCAAGCAGTCTGCAGACTCACAGCAGGCGTCAATGATGCCGCAGTCCATGTCACAGGGCAGGTCACAGTCGCCGCATTCCTCTGATGCGCAGCAGCAGCAGAGACACGAGTCGTCGCTCGCGCAGGAGCCGCAGGTGGCACAGTCCAGCACAATGTTGCACAGAGTTAGGAACTCACAAAAAAGGCAGGCCAGAATACAGTGAACACAGCAGTCTGGGAAAAAAAAGAGACAAAAAGAGCGAGTGTTTTACATCACCTCTTAATTCTGATAGAATATTATCACTTTGCAAGAAACAACAGACAAAGCTGAGATCCTGGCAGCACTACCTGCAAATAACGACGCCGTCATTTATGTTGGTAATAAAAATCCTTTCTTGCCTCACCAAATTCCCCTTTGTTATAAGACTGTTATCTTAAACCTCTCTGCTTAGACATACGCCAACTCTCCTGTTAGCTGAGATCTCAGAGTTGGTCTTGAGAAGACAAGTCTGAGACAAGTCTTTTTACTTTATTTTTTTAGGTTAGTGAAAAGTAAAGGTCACCTTGAGTTATAAATGACTTAAACACAATTTTTACTTTGTCATTATTTTTGGGTTGTTGAAGGTCTAACAACTAAAACCCCCCCAAAAATGTCCATTTTAGTATTTAGTAGTGAGATTTAGTTTACAAATTTAGACGGGGTTAAGTGGACTGAGCTTAAAGGAAGTCAATCCTTTTTGTAAACTTCTTAAGTTTGTTTGTTAAAAGAAAATATACGAGGAGAAAGAGGACACTAGAAGACTTAAACCTTGCTGTCTGTCCCTTCCTGTGTCTGTCTGTTTCTCACCGTCCTCTCCCTCCTGAAGTCTTTCAGTCAGTATCTGTTCATGTATCTCACCGTCCTGTGCTTCGTTGGGAATCTGGGAACTGTTGCTCTTAGAGCTACTCTTGCTCCTTTTGCTGCTCTGGGAGGTGATGGAGGGGTTGGACTGCAGCTTCTTGGTGTGTTTGGGCCCTGCTGAAGAAGACGAGGAGGTGGATGAGCTGCCTCTCGGGAGGGAGCCCAGCTTGGGATGTTTATGAGAGCCGCCGTTCCTGACAACGTTGGAGTGGAGTGCATGCAGATGAGGCGTGTGCGTGTGATGCGGACAGTGCGTATGAGGAGAGTGTGTGTGTTCGTGGCTCTTGGCTCCGTTGCGTAGCTGGCTGCTGGGCTGCGACGCACATGGCTGTGTGTGGTGGATGGGCGTGGATCTGGCTGCTGGCTGAGCTGGAGAACAAGAACACCACAAACATCTACAATTGACAGAAGATAATAAACATTTTTTAAATACATTCAAATCAATTAGTCCAGGTCAGATTATTGTACTGAATATTTAACACAGTTCATCCTTTGTGGGACAAACAAGGTAAAGTCCAAAAATGATTCTTGTTTAGTGAAATATAAACAGAAGCGAGAAAACAATCCTCACCTTTGTGAGGCTAGAACAGAAACCTTTAACTTGACAGAGATCATTACTGAATTGTTTATTATAAATTGACTAAATGATTTCAGAACAAACTGTAAATGAAGATATTTGTTTTACTGGTAAAGAAGGATGAAGATGAATTAGTACCAAATAATGTAGATTCATTAAATTATGGCTGTTAATCCCCTTTATAACTAATCCGAAATAATAAAGGGGATGACCTATCCATACTGTGTTTAAACGTTTGCACACATGACCATTCTTGCCAATATGCCAGTAAAATGCAATTGCACTGATGTGTGTGCAGACTTGCAATGATGTAGAAGGGGTCCCTGGGAAACTGAGTCTAATCACAGAGCCCACCCAAAAGGCAATAGATCAAGGGATGAACTACAGCATTTATTTACTGAGCTGACCCCTGATCTTACTCGTCTAGACAACCAACGAGAAACAGCGGGGGGGGGTGGGCGATTTTTCTCTACAGTGCTTGATATTTTCTGAGAATGCAGGTTTGATACAACATGCACAGAATCTACAAACAGAAACACTTTGGCATGTTGATCTTGGCTGTATATACTATATATTTCACCTCTAAGGGCTGCTGAGTACTAACAACTCTGCTTATAAAGGGGGCAGAAAATCTCTCCTTCACTGCCAAGCCAAACACACACCCTGAAAAGAATAAAATGAGACGCTTGGCTTTTATATATTATGCTTGTATTTAATACCATCCTATTGAGGCCCTAAATTTCTTTGAAGCTGACAGCGTTTGGCGAGGAGAGGCCTGGTAAGACTTAACAGGGCAGGGTAGAGTGTTAAAGTAAAAAAAAAAAGAAACAAAAATCCGAGCAGAAACAGATAAACAGAAAGTTTTGTAGAGAGGCAATCTAAGCATCAGCCTGATCTCAACCTCTGAAGCAATAAGAATCTATGTTTGATAACCACTCAGAGACAGATAACCTTCCCAGGGCTGCTTTGATTGGCTGGTGGTCGTGGTCATGCAACCAAGCCAGTGTTATTTAAGATTCTTTCATTCAGCGTTTTCTAACTTTGCTCCAGATGTTTGGCAGGCTGCACGGCCAGTGTGTGTGTTCTGGATTGTGGATGCGCATGCATGTGCATAGCTAGAAGAAGAAGCCATACTTTCTTCTCTAAAGTATGTCAAAAGTCAATACCTGCTGCTCTCCTGTGCTTTGTCTCTTTCCCCATTTCTCCCCAAGGTGCATCTCCTCCCTCTCTCTCTCTGTCTGTCTTTCTTTTTGCCGTTTTGGTCTTTGGCATAATTCTTCATATTAACATTTTCAGCTCTCCAGGTCAGTAAGAGAATATGGGGATTAGAAAAGGGGAGGGATGCTGTGCATTATTTTTTACAATCCCCTTTAGTTTTGAATTGTCCTCGGGGGTGTTTTGAGTTGAGAAATTCATACTTCTTGTGAGTTTGTGTGTGTGTGAGAGAAGGCAGTACATAGGCGGACCTGGCAGGCAGACACAGAGCGAGAGAGAGAGAGAGACGGCGAGTCAGGATTGTCTCCAGAGTTTGAGGTTAGGCCCACTCACACACACACACATTTGCAAATATATGCATGCGAGGACACGTGTGGACACACACTGCATATGCACACAGAAAAAAAAAACAAGGTCCTTTTGTCTGCCATCAAGAGAGTAAAGGAGAAAGGAGGAGTGAAGGAAAAAAACTGAAGAAGACTTTTGCTACTGGTGCATTTTTGGACTTGGAGGATGCATGGGTGTGACTCATAAACACAATGATTCAGAAGTGGGAGCCAGTTAAAAATAACAGCAAATAAAGAGCCAAATGACTGTGGCATTAAGATGATGAGACTGGGAAACTGCAGAGTGTGTGCGTGTGCAGGGCACTAACACAGTAGTCGTGCTACAACTTCTACTAGGATCCGTTTATGTACATGTTTGAAGATATGCTGAGCCAATAAATGAGTCACAATCATTTGTATGCTACAGCACACTGACATTCACACACCCTCCATCACCAACCCCTTTCCTGTTCTCAGCTACCCTGTACTTACACCCCTCCCCTCCCAGACCAGAGAATAGCTCTTTCTCTACTTATCCTTGCTGGAATGAGTCATGGCTGTTTCTGTCTGTCTCTGCTCCAGCTGCTTTATCCAACTGTCTCCTTTGTAGTTTGTCCATGTTGGCTACATGTTGAACAACATGAGAGCAAAACCATTCAATTCAATAAATATATGTTTTTATTTCTCCAAAAGAAATGTTCATTTTGAATTCCATTAGATAGAAATAGATGAATGTCTTCACCCATAAATCTGCGTCCACAACCACACAACTTTTTAGCATCCAACAAAACAGAATAGAGGTACATGTGCATCTTAAATTATTCATAGCAGAAATGCAGGTTTTTAAATTTGGATGACTAGTGGTGTAAATTATTTGCCGGTACGATTATTTGTTGGTGCAATTGTCTGTGTTTGGACAATCATGTTCTGTATCTATGTGAGCTCTACATCCTGTTTAATTCAGATGTTTTCTGTTCATTTTTTGCTAGCTTTGCTTGCTGCACCTCTGGTCTATATTCTTGTTGCCATCACCCACCTTTCTGAGAATATAAACCTCCAAGTTTTCTGAACCATTTGCTAGCTCTCTGTCATTATTTTTCCTTGTAGGTCTAATCCTGTTTTCTGCCTTGCCTTACTTAGCAGTACTCCTTACTAAAGCAGTGCCCTGGTTTTCTTCTACCTCTCTCCGGACCGCTAGCTGCTGAAGTCTGCATTTGTGACCCTTATGGCAGTCTGCTTTTACAAAAAGAGTTTGCATGAACATGGCTGGCAAAAAAAAAGTTCAGTTTCCCAATATATATGCAACATTTTAAAACATCTGAAACTATTTGGGAGTGCCTGTAATTTGCCCCAGATCCCATATTACCAACTGACTCGTTTCTGGGCTTCCTTTTTGCAGAGTTGCACTGACAAGTACTTCAACTATGAGAGTTGAAAAATGATCAACTGAGGCTGTAAAATTGTTATTCGAAATTGTATTTAGTGAGTCTCTCCCACATTTTTGGCTGCTGTGCAGAGCTCCAACAAACATTACAGTGTTAATGAGACTTGTTTTCTTGCACCCACTCTCTACACTGAAAACAGTTCAGTGAGATACACAGCTAAATTAAAAAGAAGCAAGACTAAGAAATTAATATGACTCAGATTTGACCAGGGACTTCTCAGTCCAATAAAAAGAAAAATAATGGTTTTATTCCTTAAAAAGCGCTGTATGTTGTCAGGCCTGTTTAGGCTTACCCTAAAAGTAGCATATAAAACCAAAAGGAAATTATCTGCCAATTATTCAAGTCTTTTATTTTACTAGAAATAATGTAAAAAGTCATATTTTGAAACAAACTTTTTTAAAATCTTATATCTGTTTGTCTTGAAGAGAGAAGGTTTACCACTGAGCTGCATCACCTCTGTAAGCATTTGGAAAGTAACGAGAGCAAATATGAGAGCAAATGTTTTCACTTTCTTGTTTAAAGTAGAATTTCATCAGTTTAGTAGTTTGGAGAAACCTTTGCCATAGTTTTCATTTTACGGCGCATCAGATGTTTTCAGTGGGTGACAGGGCTGGAATGCAGGCAGGCTGACACAACGTTGTAATATATATGTGCAAGATATAGTTCTGCAATATGTTTCTATAATAAGCAAATCCTTGTATGCTGGCTCTGGAGCTTATTTCCTGATAACGAGTTCAATAGTCAATCAAATCCTTATCCATGAGGATGTGGTGACCAAAAAAAAGAAGTCCCAATTTGATTTATGAGCCCACAGAACAGTTTTCCACTTCTTTTCTGTCCATCTTAAATGGACTGAAACTTTTTTGGGACTTCTTTATAATGTATATACACCAATAAGTCATATTATAAACACTAGTAGAGGTGGAACAATAGACTAATCTACATTAATACAGCAATACACTAATCAACAAGGTTATAGCATTGGTCAGATTGATCAGTGAGTACATTATTTGTATGACATGCTTAAGAATTTTTTTTTGATTTGTTTACATTTGCGTTGTCCTAACAACCAAAATTCCTCATTTGAATTTGGTGAAAAAATATGTAGTCGATATATAAAAAAAGCAGACTGTACTAACCTGATTATTATCATCAAAATCTGAAAATATTTAGATTTAATTGAGCTCAGGAATAAAATTCTGTTTTGATATTTTATTTGGATTTTATATGAATGGCTGGAATTATTTAAATCTGCATGTAATATTGTCTCATATCAATCGCTGTCTTTTCAAAAAACTAAGATTATAATGAATTGAGATGATATTATTCCTGATTGTACTTTTGAGTTAAACTCCTAAACTCCAGTCTAATATTAAGCAGGTCCTACTCATGCTGCTAAAAGAGCTCTGACGAACTAGGGAATGGATGTAGAACACCCAAGGGTGCCCTGATTAGTGTCCGGATGCTAAAAATGAATTATTTGGGCCCTGGGGACACCAGCGTGAGATCTTTTAGAATTGGGCTTGCTTCTCCCTGATGCCATCAGACCTTTATGATGCCTTTATCCCATTCTTTGAGCCCTGCCTGAGCACTTTCCATAAAGCCCGACTTTGTCCAGCTGGGGGGAATGCTACTATAGGGAAGTTGACATATGGACGGGTATGACCAGTATGTAAAAAATGTTAATGTAGGGGCAAGTGTCAAAGTAACATTTTTATGATGCCAGGATACACATTTTCCCAGGAGCATATCTAAACTAAATTTTTGGGGTTTTAATATTATGGCTGATCAGTAATTGCTTAACAGTACAATGCATTTTTGCACAGAGTCGGAAGAAACATATTTGTAAATGGACAGCAAAGGTTTACAGTTTCAATTCTAAAATATCTGGTTTATTTTTAATCAAATTTAGGACGTTAATAACTTCCAAACCATCTTCATCCTCATTTTACAAAGTGTTCCAACATTTTTAAGAAACTTATTGGCACTTTGGGGAATGCTGATCATTGCAAGTACAATGCAAATCAGTTTTTTCTTGTTTCAAATAATAACAGACATGATTTATATGATCATTTAAAACATTGCCCTTCTCTGTGCATTTCTTTAGTTTTTCGCCTCACTTGAATATTTGAATAAAACTATTAAAAACACACACAGAACAGAAGTTAATCAAATCAAAACTTTTTTGCGACAACTGCTAATCATTGACATATTCCCCACAATGTGTAACAAAATAGCCTGCAATGGATCAAACAAGCTCAGCACTTAAAAAAACTGACAGCAGCATTTTCTGCGGCAAAAACTTGTAGCAGAGCCTTAAACCCAGCTGCTCAAAGGGTATTGGTCTTGTATTAGAATTTGCCAAATGCACTTCTTTGTTTCTATGTTTGCATGAAAGCGTGATAAATTACATTAACTGATGCATAACATCAAAAACAAATGACCCAATCCCTAAAACTGATGGAAAAACCTACACTTTTCTCTTTGTGGTTTTGACATGCAGGAACTTTATTCAATCACATCAAGACAGCAAAAAAAAAAAAAAACCCATTCACTTATTTTATTTGACTCATTTGTTTGACGTTCACTTGACAAATGAATGGAGGCACTGTGTAAATATTTGAAGAGGAGGGCAAGGCCTATATTTTGAAGAAAAGCCATGCAAGAACAACATAATGTGCAGTAACTCTAATCACGACCTGACACATTAACCAGCCGCTTCAGCCACACATAACTCCACAAGCTGGACCTTCCAACACAGCTCTGTGTCATACTGCTCATCAATAAAGTTAAAACAATACAAAATACCAGAGTGCGCAAATCCAGAATAAGACAGAGCAACAGAAGATAAGAAGAGATAGTTACAGGATCAGTTCAGGAGCTCGTCTCTAATTAAAAGCAATGTCACAGTCATGCTAGACTTCCTGACAACAGCTCATGGTACAATCCTCTTATGTTGAAAAGATAATAAACAGCTTCACACGACATTTCCCTCAAACACACTTTCATGATCTGATTTGCACATGCATCAATTTGTGCACGTTGTTCAGATAGAACAATAAAAACTAATAATACACAAACTGAACGTAGCTTCTTATAAATGCTCCCCTGATCCTTTCGGTAAATGTGTATCAGTATTTCCAGGCAAGAGTGTAAGCAGTTAAACATCTGTGAACATGTGTGTCCTGCTGAGACTGTGACGTCAAAGACAACACTGAGCTCATGACATCACTTTCCCAAGTGTGTTACTTGTGTATGTGTCTGTGTGTTCGGATCAAGTCATAACACACGCTCACATATGTTAGTGCTCTCCGCTCATTGTTCTCAGACAGCTTGTCATAGGCTGTGAGCCAGACGCATTCTGCAGCTGTGATGTCATCACTGCGAGACCGAACATACAGGCTGTGGAATTTGCTGTTTGTGCTTCTGTTTCCTCACACTCTCACTTACAAACACCCTCATGCACATATATGCGTTTACAGATGTCCCACGTCTATGATCTCACCACAAGCCTGAGTCATAGCTATTTTATAGTGTCTATGTGCTCATTACGAAGCCAGATACTGGACACAGATGATTGATTTATTGCTTGCAAATGACACAGATCACATTTAAAGTGCTGATAGTGGCTTGTGAGGCTCACACAAAAACACACAAACCAGCTTGCACAGACAAAACAAAAAAAGATACAAAAGGCATGGAGACAGACCCATGATTATGCAGACAAACAGACAAATGCTCTCAGTGTCTGAAAAAGCCGTAAAGTTTAGAAACAACAGCTGCTCAGTGCATGGTCCAAGTCCAGTGATCACTTATGATTGTATAAGTTGTAGGAGAGATGAAGCCACTGATGAAGAGAGAAGGTAAATGAAGGCAAAGCCAAAGCCAATGAAGACTGGTGTGCATGGCGGTACATTTTGTTCAAGACCATGAGAGTTGCATAACCCTCCCTGCACAGCATATGGAGCCAGTGGTTCGATTGGTTTTTTACTAGGATGTAAAATAAAACAGAGAATAGGGAAGAGAGGCAGGAACAAAATCAGCCAGTTTCTCAGTATTCCTGCTTTGGCCTAAAAATAGACACACAGTAAACAAGACAGGTACAGGCAGTATAATCAGACAGCAGGGATTTAACACGCCTACTCAACTCAGAATACACTACATTCACCTACTTATCCATTTCCTTCCTCAAATGCAGGTTATTCAGTTACCACAAACTAGCTATTACAATGTCACCTATGGCTGGCCTTGGATTCCAGGAAAAACTCTGGTAGTTGTCTAACACATACTCAGATGACAGCTCATACAACCCCTTTCTCACCCCTTAATTCCACCTTTCATTCACCACCCATTCACTTACACCATTTCTCAGTTCCTACAAATGACAGGAAGGACAGATTTAGGCCACTGTGGAGCATTTACATTCTATTTTTTTTTCTAACTGTGCTGTCAGGTTAGTGGCTTAACATTGAGACAACTTATCAAGAATTTAGTGTATGTTATCATGGAAGGGACTTACTCTTCTGGAGCAATGAATGTAGAACAGAAAAGAATTGCGGATTAGGCTGACTTTATTATTTCATGGGTAAGGTGAAAGCAAGAAAAATAAATGTTGTGGGGTAATTGAATAGCATACTTGCAAAGCCTCTGGCTATGCTTCAGATTGCTGACTTCGACTGCACATCAAAGAAAGTGAAAGAGTCTTTCTGGCTGAGACAAAACCACAGGACTTGCAATATGAGGGAGGGGAATGCGAGATTGTGGGTCATGATATGGCACTGCGAAGAAAACGTCTAGGTGTTTTGATGCTCCTCATCATTGAAATGAGACAGAGTACTGCACGGTGGAGAGAAAGAACTGGGAAGCTGGAGACTCTGGGAAGCAGTTTATACTTGAAGGACTGAGTAGAAATCACAGTATTTAAATCGCTTAATCATCTCTCCTCTTGCAGTTTCTGACTCTAGTGTCACAGCTAAAAGGCTATTAATTATAAAACAGTTACATATGTTATTGGCATAGGTCAGCAGAACCAGCTTCACAGATTTGTAATTCTATTATAGTTATTAAAATATTTAAAAAGTTATTCAAATATAAATGGACACTTGTTATAATGTAAATGACTAAACTCTGCCTTTGGAACATCAGGAATAAAAATAAGCAACAAAAATAAGGTTAACAGGGTAATGCTATTTGCAATACTTGTAATATTAATGTTTATCTAATATTTAGAATTTAAAGCATCTTCCACAAGCCCAAAGTTCAAGTCAAGGTGTGACAGACTGTGTGACTGACTAAGACTGGTCCAGTGGAAAGCCATTGACGATGGACAAATAGTGGCAAATTGCCTGAGGTCAATTTGACGATAATTGCAACTCTCAATAGACTTTGCATGCAACTTTACACACTTTTAATGGAGTTTAATTGGACTGGTTAAAGTGACTCACATTCCACGACTTCAGTGTGTTATTCATAAAGAAGTGCAAACTAATGATAGCATGAGACGTGCGCTATAAAAAGACACTGTTTCAATGACAACCAACGAGAGGAGCGAGCTGTCATGTTAGACTTTAGCAAAGTGAATCTAGCTGAATTGCCCATGACAAAAGCCACTTTTGTCCTTTAGCACTAATTCAGAAAAGCAGTCCATTGTAATAAACATGACCCAAAAAAATCTGCATGAACTCTGAGGTACTGTGAGCGTGAGTGTGCCAGTGTAAACAGGAAGTAGAAGTTTGGTTGGTTAGTTATGAATTGGGAAGTGAATATCTGTGCGTGTCAACACTTCTAAATCGCTCCAAACTTCCTGTCTAGACATCAAATCAGCAGACTAGGTGTTTCAATATCTTCAACCTTGAACAGTTTTTCTGTGACTTAAAACTATGTTTGCATATGGACAGAATGTAAAAACATATTGAAAAGACTAACCTTTAAAAAAAGAACTGTGGTCTATACACATGGTCCGGGTTTATATGAGCATGGTTTACTGGGAGGGAGCAGAAGCTAAAACAACGTTGCCTGATTATGACATTAAGACTCATTTCCTTGATGAATACATTTTTTGGAGGATCAATTTGACACCAAGATGTCCAGTGAACCTTAAATAACAAGTTAATGGAAGGCAAATTCACACTTCCAGGCCCACTCAACTATTGTTGTCATGACAATACTCTAGTAAATCTCAACAAAGACAGGCAGGAATAAAGATAATCCATAGAAGTGGAGGGGAAGACAAGAGGAGGGTGCTTGATTTAAAAGATGAACATTTGAATGCAGGTTTTACGGTGTTCAGTAATAAGAAACTTAACCTACACAGTTATACATATATAAATGTAGACATTTCTGTCTGGGAGTACGATTACCTGACCTATTTCTTCAGTGTGTGCAAATGTATTTGCTAAAGGTCAGGGCGATGTGACTCATCTGACCAGAGATCAGTAATGGAAATAAAACTCTCATCAGTCTCTGAGTGTTTCTCAATGTGTGAATGTGTGTGTGGATAAGGGTGCTTTACTCACATGTGATACTCTTGTTGGGTGTTGTAAGCGTTGAATGTGAGAGGTTGGTGTTGTAATTGCAATTGTCTCCATCATCACTTAGCAACCTTTCTGGGGTGCCATTTACCCTCAATATGAGGGGCTCAGTGTAGGTGTAGGCCACATCTGCAAAACAAAACACAAAAACAGGTACACACAGACAGTTAAAAACATTAAAATGGACTGTAATGTTTTATTTCTAGGTTATGAGCCGAGTAGGTGGGTGTGCTCATTTACGTTCCCAATTTTATTTCCTGGTATTAGAAATCAGGAGCAAAGCTATTTCCACACTTGTTGTAAACTCCCCTTTCATTTCCCATCCACTAACACTTAATTAATTTGAAGAGAGAAGTTCTGCTGACTTCAACAAAGCAAGATTTTGTCTGTGTGTTGGTGTGTGCTCTGTCCTAAACCTCCATCTGGAAGCAGTTAAATCCAACCCCTTGTGACTGTTTAGGGGTCTATGTGAATGCTTGTGAAACCTGAAATCTTTGCGGGTCTATATGTGTGTGTGCACGAGTGTCTGTGTTCGAGAGTTGATGTCTGTGAAAAAATGAACACATAAGAGGACATTCACATGACATTCGTGCAGTAAATATATACGTCTGGGTGTTTTATGTGTTCAAAGATACTATACAGCCCGCTAATGAAGCTGTTATTACATAAACACACACATATATGTATGTGAGCACGCACACACACAACACAGAGGCCTTCAAAGCTAGGCAGGACCGGGCCTCTGAGAGGTGCAGACTCATTCCTGGGCAAATGGGAGCCAGCTGGGCTTGATAAACACACACACATACACGCACAAACCAAACCACGTCCTGTGCGTGGACTCAACACTTCCCGGCTATGTTTATTTACTCTGTCCGCTCTGCCTCACTTCTCTATCTGTCCTCTCTTTCCTGTCCCCTGGCTCTCACACCATTCGTCTCTGGTTCACATTCCTTTGCACATTTGGCCAAATTCCATTGATTAATCTGCACTTTTATGGCTAATTGTATTTCTTTATAAAGTCTATTTCAACTATGGAGGCTTGTAATAATACGCAAGCACCGTGTTTGAAGGAAAATGGAAGCAGGGTGACAGAACAGCAGATGTTCCCGTCAACTGAAAAGTGGAAAACAAAAGATGAACTCATCTTCAAGGATTGGCTCAATAAATGCTAGAATGCAGATTTTTGACTGTGATTTTAGATTGTTTTTCCACAGTAAAGTCAATGGTGCTATGTAGTTTTTTCTATTTTATTTATACAAAATTTGTATTGTGTACAAAATAATAACGAACACCGACACAAATAAATGCATTTGACAGTCTATTTGTGACACAAAGACACTTAAATCCACATTAACCTCCCTGAAATTATTAAGAACATTACTAAGATATTACATAGAGAGAACTGTATAATTCTGTTTTGGGACTGAGGATGTCCTACAACTATTTCAAACCAAATAATGACTAAAATCTCCTGTTAAATCATCATGAACCCAATAAATTAAAAAAAATTCTAAAACTGCATCAATTAAGCCGATTAAATGTTCATAGTTTTCACTGATTGTTATATTGATAATCTTGTTAGTGTTATTTCTATAGTTCTAAAATATAGAACTTAATCAACTGTACATGTACTGAATCGAGATGTCATGTTCTAAGAATGCTTCTTAAAGCTCTGCTCTGTCTGT
>JAOXYM010000003.1:28246439-28263756 GCA_028567055.1 Leptatherina wallacei | reverse complement strand
CAAACTCAGCCTGGGACTCGAACCAGCGACCTTCTTGCTGTGAGGCTGCGGTGCTAACCACCACACCACCGTGCAGCCCCATATTAGAGTTCATTTTAGCCAATTCACAGGTTATTTTGTATGCTATATACAGTATAATTAAACTAGAATAACCAGTGAATTGGTTAAAATGAACTCTATAAGATGATGATTCAAGAGTTCTGCACAGGTTTTATTCTTAGACTGTTATCATTTTGTTGGATAATTAATGCAGCACCAAAATGTAAAATATAGCTCGGAATACGTCTTGAAAATGATACAACATTCTGTCTCTCATTGTGCTTCATGGCTGTGAATCTAGTGGCATGCACAGTGCATAACACAGTGCAGCTAGTCACGTATAAACTCTGTTTGAAGCTGAACCAAGTGCAAACTGTCCAAAGGCAATCTTCTTGTCAGACCTAGTTCTTGTTTGGTTAAGACCACCGAGGGTTCAGATGCTCTGCAGTTCTCTGATAGTCAGAGGAGGAGAAAGAGCAGGTTGCTGGAGGATTGAGCTGAGCCCTGCTCCGCTTCTTTAAGATCATCTGACCGGACTTGATGAGATCTCATGCTGTGGGAGGACAGAAGCAGGAAATGTTGAGATTGAGAGAGAGAATACAGACAGCCATGCACGCACGCGCACACACACATACACACACACAGATGTTTGTGTGTGCAGAGGTGAGCTCTTAGAGAATCGAAACCGGAGCCTCTCAGAGTCTGAGAGTCCATCTCTGAGTGTTGTTCTAAACTTTTGATTCTTTTGGTGTTTCTGAAAGGTACGATTACTGGTAGAGAGGGTGTAAGGGAGAGAGAGACGGGAGGGTGAAATGTGGTTCCAATCACTCACAAAGATGCTTTTGTTCCGCGGCTGGGGCCCTCTTGTCTCTCTCTCTGGCTCTTTCTGCCACACATGGAGTCACATAGCTTCATCCACTTTCTCATCAGACTCGTGGTCTCTCAGGAGACGGGAGGGAAAACACAGGCTTACCTGTGAGAAGCTAACAGAAGCAGGGTCACACACTGTGTAACCTATGCATTTCTGAAATTTTACAATAATGTGGTAAAATCTTTTTAATTGAGTTATTGTAAAATCTTCTTGCCGTTTGCGTGGAGATGCTCTTGCCACGGCTGGTTTTCTTCCAGGTGCAGCCATTTCCCCCAAAATCCAAAGTGTTTCTATACTGGTGTGAAAATGCATGGTTGTCTGTGCTCTGTGGTGGACAACCAACCATCACCAAATGTCAGTTGAGATGACTTCCAGTCCCTCTAGGATAATTAGATTAGATGTGCGCAAAGGATGGTTAAATGCATGTTGGATGCTCTTCCAGTAATGGATGTTCTCTTTCTTGTTCAGCTGGGGAAAGGAAATG
Organism: Leptatherina wallacei; assembly: GCA_028567055.1. Lineage (NCBI taxonomy): Eukaryota > Metazoa > Chordata > Actinopteri > Atheriniformes > Atherinidae > Leptatherina > Leptatherina wallacei. Next base: position 28,262,362 of record JAOXYM010000003.1, on the reverse strand, counting down.
TTTTCATTCATAAAGGATGATCAATAAAAAAGACAAATTAATTCCATACTTAAACTTTACTGCAGACAAATAAACAATAGTTAGGTTTTGAAACAAAACTGGAATCAATCATGAATATATGGGTAACTATTTTAATAAACAACAGGTTAAACCATTTTTCAAGCTAATATGCAAAACATTTCTTTGAAAAAATAAAATCATAACTGCAATGACATTTTAAAGACCGAACAAGTAATTCATGTGTTTTGCTCAAAATCTTAGATATACCAGCCCTTCTTGAAATGCTGAAAAAGTATATGTTTAACCACTTCCACTTTGCTGGCCTCTGTGCTTGGTCAGATTTTAGTTGATACAAACTTGGCACATTCACCAAATAGGCAGCCTTGAACAACTATGCAGATTTATAATGGATCTAACTTTTGCAGAACTTCTTTGCCACAAATGTTCAGAAAAGAGTTTTGAATGCTTCTGAAATTTCTTTGTGGCTTGTTTGTAAAGAGATTCACTAGATTTCAGAATTCTCTTAACGGTCTCTCACTCCTAGAGTCCAGTTTTTTCAGTTTGTCCTTGACGCTACAGGAATGATTTTTCAATGACTGTTTCACAAAATACCCACAGGTTAGACAAAAAACAAACAAACAAAAAACCTTACGAATTCATCACATTTATCTAATTTTACAAGGATTACTTCTAAAGTTAAAGCCATGTTTAACTTCCATATTAACAAAACACTGATACATTTTTATAGAATAAAACGCGGTGTATCTTTCCTTTTGTTGCTTTTTTTTTTACTTTTAAAACAAAATGAAAACACATTTGTCTTCATGCATTAATAATATGTTATGTAATAAATTAATATGTTGTTAAAAAGAGAGGCAGTGCTCTTGGGTTTTTATATTTTAAGAATTATTAAGATGGAATGCAAAGCAAATGGCAAAATGATGATGATGATTCTTACTAATTGACGGTGGAATACCAGGTTCTAATGATGTAGAGCCAATCTAAACAATTCACAAGATTACATCAGTCTATTTCATCTACTTTTTCATCTGTGGAGTAGTTGCTATAATAAGACTTTAGTATGGATCCGATGTACCTACTAATAGAACGACTGGTCCTTATACTTGATTTATTAATCTGAATATGGATACCTAAAACAAAAATGAACAAATACATAATATTTTAAGAAATTGTGACTGCTAGACATGAGTTTCTGAATCAAAACTAAATCTAAGTATGTTTCAATTTACTTTTCTTTACAATGTTATTGTTATTGGTGATATAAGCATAAAAATGCCTAATGCTTAGTGGGCTGTGTGTATTTGAGGCCAAACTGAGAGTCAAAACATATCAATGTTTGGAAAAATTAGAAGATTTCAGGCTAAGGTTTTTTTTTTTTTTAAATAGAAGAAGAATAAGCAGATCCATGTGGATGCAAGCAGCAACAGATACACAATATGTTGTGTTGTTTTGAGTGAGTCAATATACTGCTTGGAGGACGGCCCACGGCTTCAGCCACAGACATGGAAGGGAAGAAGGGAGAGGGATGGCGGGGTGACTGAACAGGGGAGAGATGTGAGCATGGCTTTCAGTGAATTTATTTTGTGACTCATAGGGTCTGCCTGGACCTCAGTGCTCTCCATGCTGTTGCGACTCCAAGCCCTTCAGACCCACCCATACACCCAATCATACAAACATGCATATTGATTTACCATCTCAAGTCCGCACACGGATGGACCAGCAGATGCAAAAGTGTAAATCTACCTCCAGACGAACTAATGTACAGTCCACAGTCATATGCACACACCTTGTGCTTACTCTGTCCAGATGAGCATTAAGAAATATGTACAACGTCAGGTTTGTGCCAAACACTACAGTATCACGCCAAGAATAACCCCTTTGTCTGTTACTCTGCACCCTGGCTCACCTTGTACAAGTATATTGTAGCCTACTTAGTTTCTGCTCTGTATTCATGATGTGTGTGTGCCAGTGAGTGTGTATTTGCGTGTGCATGTGCACTTGTGGGTCTATAATGGGCTTAAAGAAGGGGGCTCTCCCAAAACCAAATGTCACAGGGATTTAAGCGCCAAGAGTGAGTTTCCTCTCAGCGGACTAACTGAGAACTTCACTAAAAGCACAAGATTAAACAAAGTTTCAACTTTCCAAAAAAGCATTCAACTACTTTCCATTTTTTTCTCCCTGTGGCAACACATTCATGATGCAGAGCTGAGGTTTAAAGATGAGCTGTAGGGTATGGAGCAAACCTGCAAGGTAGACAGACACAGGTAAAGTAGGAGGGAGAAAACAGCGAATGTAATTTAGCTCATAGGTCTCAGGAAAAGTTTCTTTTCTTTAATCGCATGCAGAATACAATCTATTGTATAACCCCTTAAAAGAGTTCATCCACCTGTATTCATGCAGCTCACCTCAATACATGTGGTGCAAACAGCTCACTTGGTGTTAGTTCTGCACTCTCTGGCCCACCCTGTTGGTCATACCCTGTCAGTGGAGTCCAGCAATGTTTTTGTTGCTGGGTTTGTGTTTATGTGAGATGCAGCTTGTGTTGTCTGGTTTGTTTACCCCTCCTGGTGGCCACTTGTTGTATCACAGCACATGCTGACCTCTCAGATGGCCCTACCGGGCTGACGCAAGCTCAACTCCTACATTATTGAAATTTGCACCGACGAGCATCAGGCGAGCTCAGTTCATCTTTAGACCGCTTGTTGCATTGATAAATTCTTTGATGGTTTTACAACTGGTAATTTACAGCTAATCACATCAATTATTGGTTTGATTTTCATAAATGAAATGCTATTAAATATATACAATGCCATTTTGGACATCACAGTTTATTTTCTTGTAAGTGTAAGTAGTGTATTTTGCATTTAGATTAATCAGTACCATCATTTCCTCAAGTCTTAACAGTTAACAGAAATTAATAGAGCAACTCAAACCATTGTCATTTATGCTAAAAATATTTTTACAGTTTGTTATTATAATGAAATTAATAATATGGCTGAAGGGCTTAATATTATCAAGCATGTATAAACTGTTTTCTTCATGTTCTTAAACATTTTTACAAGTCAAGATAATTGAAGAAATAAAGAAATAGTTTAAAACAGACAATTGAATTTCATTCAAGTTATTTCAGCTCTTTATATGTTTGTGTTTGTGTGAGACTTAATGCAACTGGAGGAGAAAAAAGGGTGCAGCATCGGACAGTGTAATAAGTATTTTATTGCATTTTATAATGCCATTGTCAATAATTAGTACAGATTACATGCAACTAGACCTACTGTACAGTTTTTTATTGTCTGCATGGACAGACACAAGAAGATTCAGGTTACAAATACACAGATAAATGTGTGTGTTTTTATACAGCATGAAGGAAAGGGCAGTGACTGGCATTACATGGCTACCCCGGGGGTGGAGGGTCATAGGGCTGGGCTCCACTGTCCGTCTAAAGCCACCACCCAGTCCCTGTTCCCACCTCTTCCTCGGGTCACACTCTCAAATAACAAGAAAAATAACAAAAACCAAAGGATAAAGGGAGGTAAACAGGTAAACTGAACTAAGAATCAATAAAGAGAGTCACTGCTGAAAATGTACACACATTCCTAAGGTTTAACCAGAGGAGAGCTGAAGTGGTAGTTCCATCAAATTCTGGCTGTTTCATAATACCATCAGGCAATGCTCCACTTTGAGAATCCCTTCCCCCTCAAATGACACCTCAGAACTGACCAATCACACATCAGGATTCGATCTCCCTGCGTCCTTTAAGTTGGACACCAGCCAATGGGATAAAGGCTGCTCCAACAGCACTATTATGTAGATGATAAGAGGAGTAACGGCTGTCAGTAAAGGTGATCGGTGAAGTCGATGGAGAGTTTTGGAAGTAGCTTGCTTTTTGGTTGGTTAAGGTTGTGGCATTGGTTTGGTTACAGTTTGGTTACAGTTCATGAGTTTGGACTAAGAAATGTTTGCTCGCAATGCCTTTGGTAGTCAGAGGATGAGTTGCATCTCTGAGAGCCATTCCACATTTTGGTATTGAGACTACACGAGAGGAGGAGTATCAAAAATGCAACAACAGTGCCAGTCTTTGATCTGCCTCTGTGACTGGGACTGGGAGATGAGCTTTGTGGCTGGTCACCACCTGCCAGGTGTTTGACTCAGCAACAGCCCCACGGCACCTGCAGATGATTGACAGCTCTGGTCGGAGTTCAGCACAGGAATGACAGGGGTCAGGGGTCAGAGGGAGGGGTCACAGGGAGCAGGGACACATATTGGCCCCTGGAAGGACCAACAGCAATACTTTTCTAGAGCTCTGCATTGTTTTTTTTTCTTTAAAGCAAGAGAGGGGGCTACATATTCTTACACTTTCTCCTCTTTCTCTTTTTCTTTTCAGAGGTTTTGGTCCTGTCTTTGAGAAAAAGTCCTTCTGAGGTATCAATACATAGTGAAGAAACTTTTTTAGTTTGTTTTCCATTTGTTGTTTTTTTTTCTTACCTTAAAAATGCATAAATGCAGTACAGAGACAAAAAAGTATCAAAATAGACCTAGCTAAGATAAATATACAAACAGGTGTTACCTAAACCACTGATCTAACTTTAATTCTTTTCTTTTTTTGTCTTTTTTGATAATACACTTAAAAAAATCAGCGTCCCAGACGTTTTATGATGAAATGAAAAATGGAAAGAAACAAAAGAGAAAAAAAAAGCCAAACAAAACTATTAAACCAAGTTACCTGCAGCACTTAAAATGATAAATACATATATTCAGCATTAGCAGTACAGTATAGAAATCCGAGCTGAAAGCTTTACAATAGCTTAACAGGTGCAGAAAATAAAAAAAACAAACCCCAAAGGAGAGAAGAAACTCAAAGGACAAAATGGGAAAGAAAGCCCTGGAGAGATTAGCCAAACATTAATATACAACAATACGTCATGTTATGCCAAGCTGGAGAATGAACAGAAGTGTTACGCGGTGACCTGTGAACAATCTACATCTTTATAAAACTGTTTTGTTTACAGGTGTACCTTTAAAGCACAAGTCAGATATCATCAATGTACTGGATGCAGCAGTTCCTCTAGGTTTGGATCTTACAAGTAGCAGTGATGAGTTTCATTACGTGTGTGAGTCCTCTAAACGTCCCTGTGAGTGTTTTGGTGAAGAGGGGGGGAGGGGGGGGGGCACTGCTGTGGTTTGGGTCTTTGGGAATCTGGATGGTCAGAGCCTCTGTTTGCACTAACCGTTAGCCCTGCTTCTAAGCTTCTGTCTGAACCCCTATGTGTGCGCATGCAAGTTTGTGTTAGTGTGTGTTGCGGCACAATCATATTCAACCCATCACTACTTCTGACAACCAGCTCCCTGCAACAACACACATCCATTAACGACCAGCCTTTGAGAGCTAAAGCCTGATCATGAATATGCACGCGCACAGTAAAAGCACACAGCTGAGAGGCTGTTCACAGAGCTCAGCGCTAACCAGGTGCTCACTTTTACACAGCTGATAGAAAACTGGTCATATTCATATATATATAAGTGTAGAGTGAAAACTTCGAAACACATTTTGAGACGTAGAGAGTGCGTTAGATGTGTTTTAAGGAGAGGTAGTCATTCTTAATCATGTGGAAAGTGAAACGACTATGTTTTTGGGCTCAAGCAGATGTGTAAGGGAGTCCAGATAGCTTTTTTTCTTCTTTTTTTTAGGTTTTGTCAGTCATACAGTAAGTGTAACAACACGTTTGGCATTCATTATAATCATTGAGGAAGAGTGGAGGAAAATAAAACATCTCAGAGAGTTCAGTCTCGCACTGGCTAGGTATTGAACAGTTTTGAAAAGGAGGTAGTGTTATTTTTGGTTTTTTTATCTCATTTCAAGATGTCTGTCTACCACTTTTGTACTCTGTAAGACAATCAGTCTCGAATGTGACAGGAAACAGTCCTGTTTGAACACAAAGTCATCGGAAAGGTTCTTTCATTAAATAAGGAAAATAATGTCTGAAGTGCAAGAAATAGGTTGACAAGAAAACATGAACCCAACTTTAAATTACATGACGTCCCTTGGTTGTTTTTCTCTTATATTGGTATATTTTCATTGCTTTTTTGTTGTTCCCTCTTTGTTGTATTAATAGATTTTTAGAATATTTTCTCCCTATCCAAAGATAAGACTTTCCTAAACCCATTACAGTACACTTCCTTGTCACATGAACAGCACATACAGATCACTAGGGGTATTTATTCAAAATTTTTTTTCTTTTTCGAGATTTCAGAACTCTGAATGTTCATTACAGTAAAACGTACCTTGTATCACTGGGAGTTTAATGAGAGCCAAAAATTTGATTTAGCCTCTCTTTTTGTATTCAGCATTCGTCAATGTTATATCTAAATGCTGTAATTGCAGGGCCGTTCCCGGGGGTGTGTTTGAAACACAGTTGAGCCTGAGTACGAGAGACAGGGTTTCATCTTTTAAGTGCTATTTACTTTTCAATAACTTCTTTTCAGAGGAACTGTGCGAGGTTTGTTATTACAAGTTTTTGGCCCCATATCAAATTTGAGGTATTTATAACCATCTCCGAATTTTACTTTTGCTTTACACACTTTGGTTTCTGGAATGATCAGCACTGTAGGTCATGTAATCCCAACACAATAGTTATATGAATACAATAATATCAATTTAAACTCCTGGTTAGCTGTCTTTTGGCCAGTTCTTTAGGATATAAAACAAACAACAACAACAACAAAAAAAAAAAAAATAGAAGGACAAAGGGCAAAATAAACAACAGGGTTTTTGGTTTTCTACATATTTCTTTGGTTACCTGTAACAAAAATAAATGGGAATAAGCAGATAATAGTTTAAAATAAATGTTAAATTTGGTATGGCACTGTAGAGAAAAGTAATGCTTTGATGCTCACAGAAAACAAAGAAACAAATCTCACGTGCTATTTCTTTAACACAAACTCACACAGTGAATGCAGATAGCTTCTACACAGTAACCATAACAACCATAGAGCTTTGAATCGAAGCTGAGCAGAGTTGCCACATTTGGTGTCCCACAGAAAGAATTCCCCCCTGACTTCTTTATCAATTTGGACACAGTTCTGGGCAGAACCTTTGTGGGATGAGGTATTCTCTGACTGCAGTTATAATATATATTTCTATATTTTTTTTTTTAAAGCATTACAGATATTTCTCAACTAAATACACAACTGAAAAAAACAAGTGAGAGTGAGAGAATTAAAAGAAAAAAAAAGATTCAGCTGTTAAATAATCTGTCTGGATAGTGGCAACTTTTAAGTGCTTTTTCCAATTTTCTTGCCTGCTACACTTGGGACAGGGACAGGTAAGGTTGGGACAATACTGCGCTTTTTGTTGATGTAGTTTTGTTTGTTTTTTCCCCCGCCAATACTTATTTGGAATGGTGTGAACAACCACAGTAAATCAAACAACTTACAATACGAAACCAAAAACAGCATCTGTAGAAAAGGTACGTCAAAACAAAACTCCACCTTGGAAATATCGATCCTCAAAAAATAAACAATGATAATAACATCAAATCAAAAAGAAAAAGGAAAAAAAACAACGGAAATGACAAAAGCTACCACACATTTTTCTTGTTATATTCCATAATCAACAGTTTTCTTTTTTCTTTTTTTTGTCACAAAGTTTCTGTAGACGCTTCCTCCCTCGTTTGCCACTGCTTCCCCTCTTTTTCTTCTTTTTCTCCAAAGTGTTCAATGCTCATCGCTCCATCTGCGGATGGAGCGGCGAAGAAGGACAGCACCAAATGGTCCTATTCCTGCAGTCTTCCTGGGGATGGGGGGTGGGGTGGGTTGGGGTGGGATGTAGGTATGGTAGGAAAATGTCTTCTTTCTTTTTTTTCTACTTAGAAGCACAGAGTTTTAAACAATGTCCCCCCTCTAAGTGTCTTGCTGCTGGCAGAGGGACCAGGGTCACACCGTTTCTGTCCGGTCAGCCTTGTCGTGCGCTCATACACACACACACACACACACACATGTGCACAAGTGTTGGAGGTAATCTTTGAAACTCTCGTCCTTCCTCCCCACCTCGAAGCCCATCGGTTTCATTTTAATCAAATCGATGAAAATGAAAAAAAAGCAAGTGACTGACTCAAAGAGGAGAAGAAGGAGGGGTATGCCGCCCCTGGTGACTGCTCCAAATCTATATACACATGACCCTATGTGTGTGTGTCTCTCTCTTTCAAACACACACGTCTGTGTGTCTTCTCCGCTAAGACAAAATGGCCAGCCTGGCAGTCAGAGACCACAGAGAGGAGGGTGTATGCAAGCTGGAGAGCGTGTGTCCGCACCTCTCGGGTCTCTACATATCGGGGGATATTTCCAGGAAGGGTGACGAAACATGGTTTGACAAGTAAACAAGTGTGTGTGTGCACGTGTTTTATGTGAGTGTGTATTAAGTGGTGTTACACCTCTGGGCCAAGTGTTGTGAAAGCAACACATGGAAGTAAAGCAGTGCTCCACAGTCTTCTTTTTGCGTCTGAAAGTAACAAAAATTCATCTAACCCTGTTTTTTTTTTTTTTTCAATGTCATCCTTGGTTGCTTGAATTTTCTTAAAAACAAACAAAAAAACATTCTCTTTTTTCTCTCTTCTCTCTTTTCTCTTGAGTGTACTGTTGCTATCTTTTCCTCTTCACTCCGGCGAGAGGGGCTTGGGGATTGATCTGTGAAAGTCCCATCCCTCCGCTCTGCCGCGGATCTGTCCTACTCCAGCTCCTCGGTGGGAAGATCCTCCTCCAGGTCGCGCTCGTCACTCGGCAGTGGCAGACTGTGTGTGACGCCAGCAAGGAGGGATACTGGCCGACTGTCCTCTTCCACCTCAGTGGGCTCCTCCTTCACATGAACCGGGTGGCTGTAGAAAGAAAGCAGAGAGCTGCCACTGAGGTGATGGGTGGAGTTTTCAAAGCAGAATTTTCACATGTATAATAAAGATGTATCAATAACATTAATTTCATTAACATTAAATTCAGATAACATAAGTTTAGTATGCTGCTCTATGTCTCTTAGCAAAACGAATGTAAATGTGCTTCGTACACATGCATGATGTTGAATATTTGCTTCCTTCATGTGTATTTGTGTGTGCGTGTTCACGCGAGTGTCCATGCATACCTGTACTGTTGAGGGCTGAGCGTGGGGCTGCAGCTACCATTGCTGTTGACCTGCTCCACCGTGGAGCTGACATCGTCATGGCCCACATGTAGCATGTTCAGGCTGGCTGCAGATGGAGGGGTTATCAAGGGGGGGCTGTTCAGCAAGGACAGACTGCTCTCTGCCAAAGCTGCCTATATGTACACAGAGTCCAACGGTCATTTTAAAATAAATAAAAAGAAAAAAAAAGGCACTCATATGGCATTCATATGGATGGCTTTTGTATCCTCTAATAAAAGTGCTGGTGAACATCATGATAATCCACTAGGGGGCACTTATATACAGTACTTTACATCTCAAGAACTGTTCTTCCACATTCAAGTTTCTTTTAAAAGTGTGTTTGATCACATGATAGTCTCAAAAGGAATGTTGAATGAGACTGAGCCACAACTTCAACTTGGACACGGAAACATAAGTGCAACATCTGTGTCTGCAGAGGAGGAAAAACAACAGAGCCGACAAGAGCAGCTCCTGCCACTATTTTCCCATCCAAATGCTGGATGAGACAGGTTGGACGCCAGCTGGCAGACTCACCCCACCTCCCCTCTTACATCGGAAAAAAAGAAAAACAAAAAGGAATTCTCTCTGGCTCAGGGGTGGATTTTCTGGGACAGGCGATAATTTTATGCCGTAACCTTAATTGACAACTACTTGATGCTATAAATCATCTCAGTCGCAAAAGTGCATTTGATGTGTCTGCGCTAAAAGTGAAGTGATGAGGTGAGTGTGTGTGTGTGTGTGTATGTGACGGTGGTGGCGCATGTGTGAGGAAAAAGTGAGGTGGGAGGTGAGAGGGTGAGTTGATGTGGGGGCGGAGGGAGGTGATGCGAATGCCGTTAGGGAATCGGCTAATTATAAGAGGGAATTGATATTAGTGTCCTTGATTATGATTGGTTGCTATATGTGTGTGTGTGTGAGAGGGAGAGAAAAAGAGAAAGGGAGAGAGAAAGAAATTAAAAAGACATGGAAAAAGAAGAGGACAAGCCTTACCTGGTAGCTGGCGTTTAGGGAACCAAAGCCCAGGCCTGAAATCATGTTTTTCACCAGAGTGGGACTTCTACAAATGTGCATGCGCACACACGGGGAGAGAAAAAGAGGCGGGGGTGAGACTCACAGATTGCGCACACATGTGAAAAGATGTCACCTCAATCAAAGCACTGTGACAAATCTTGAAAATACTTTACAGACAGAAACATCCACAGACTGTAAACAGCTGCTAAAACACACATATGAAAGCGCCTGATATCTGGCGTGCAGGTGTGTGCGCGTAATTATCCCTGATGGTTGGAGAGAACATCTGTTTACACAAGCTAACAAGGTTTTTTCCTGTCTTGCATCGCACACAGCTGCTTACTAATGGTGTCGACAAACAGGGAAACACACACGTATACAGCGCTTCATACGCCAGCAACCCCCCCCCCCCACCTTCGTTTTTTTGTAATTTGGGAGACTGCCTCTCAGTAATAGTAGCAGATCCATTTAAGCAATCATGGTGCCAGCACCCATAAGCTCACACTCTCGTCAGACTCAACTCCGCTCCGGAAAAAAAAAAAGAAGCCAACTTGAACTTGACTTGTGTTTGCACACTTACCCGGTCATCTTTGGTGGTCTCCTCTTTTGGTATTCAACTTCATCCACGGTCCACACAGCGCCCTTCACATTCTCAACACGAACAAAGCACTTGTGCAGACTCAGGTTGTGGCGCACAGCATTCTGGGGGAAAGAGCAAGAGCACCTTTTAAGTTCGGTATGAGTAATCCCTCCATTCCAAGTTTAGAAGTAATAAGACCTGTGGATAGCAGTAGTTTTTTTTAACCTTAAGTTTACTTTTTCACCCATCACTTGAGTCTCCACCATCGCTCCCAGCGCAGTGCTAATATAAAGCAGCAGTTCTCTAGAAGCGTTATTTTATCTCAGAATGTTTCTAATCAGTCATCATCAGCACACACACAGAAACACACACACACATCCACAGGCACTCAGACAGCCAAGCAGGCAGGCACACCGCTATCTTCGTCTCAACCCCCCAGGGACAGGCCTCCCTTTTCATCTGCTATTTGTAGTTTGTTCATGCCCAATTTCATTACCAATTTTAATTCGTCTATAATTAAATCCTGCATATTCTCTCTGACACGCTGTTCTAAGCCGAGAGGGAGGGACAGGCCAGGCATGCATCACTCTTTGCCGTAATTACACACGCAGATACACACACACACACACATACACAAACACATACGCGTAATTACACGAGCCATAATCAGCGGAGGAACCCTTTCTCCCCCGCATCCCCTCAACCCCCCGAGCCGTGATGCTAAGTTTTGTAAATGAGTCTGACCCCAATCTCCGCCCGCCACCCTGACAGTGCAAACACACACACACGTACACACACACACAAACACACATGCACAGACACCGGTGCTTTTGCAGTGCTATTTGCATTCGTCTCCGTGATGAAAGCCTAATTCTCCCAGTTAAAACATTAGCAGTCATTTACAGTGGGTCACAGCACATGTGCCACTCATCTCCACTCCCTCCAGCTGAGGGGAGGAAAGGAGATGGGAAGGGGGGTGCGGAGGGGGGTAATAACTGAAGGCAGAAATTTAGGAAAATCTAAATGCATGCAGGAAAAAGGGAATGAAGAAATAACAAAGCACAGAATACATTTATATTAGGGTCATAGATGTTTGAGTTATTGTTTCAATGCTTCAAAAAACTGATCAGTCTGTTTCTCTTGATGCGTTTAAGCAGGTGCAATTACACTATAAGAAACCAAGTGAGTGAAAAGTCACGTTTGTGGCAACTTTCAATAAGATTTATGCTAATTAGAAGAGGAAAGAGCATTCAGATATTTTATTTAAGTAAAAGTACAACTGTGAGCAAATTCCATTCAGATCATTGCTTCAGTAAAAGCAATGGTATAAGAAATGTATACTTAAATGCATATGATTCATATAAAAATGGCCTATTTTAACATTTTGACTTTCAGATTTCATGGATATTTAATAATAATTACTTACAATTTCTTATCTCAGTATAGTTTTACTTATGCAGTTGGTTCAGGTGGAGGTTATTCTTAGCATGTATCGCCCTATATGCTGTAAAATAGTAACTAAAAGTGCTGTAGTGGAGAAAGACAAACAGAATATTTTCCTTGCAGCTTCAGCAGAGTATATGAAAAGTTAAAAGTAGTAACTTTCATACCTCAAATTTGTACAGAATTACCGAAAAAATAATAATAAAAAAATAATATTCCACCACCGAAAAGTGAAGCGTCTTATAAAAGTCCCTATTATTTCCCTCAGCTTCCTTTAGTTATCATGTTTAAACATAAGGTCAACTATAAAAAAGAAAAACAAGGGAAAAAGGTACTTGTTAAAAAAAAACCTCAACCCATCATGTTGCACCTTGAATTCACACTTCACACTCCCCTCTCTCAGTCATCCCTTTTTCCTCTCTTCTGTCACTTCCTCATTTTCTGCACCTCTGTATCTCTGATCAATGACTTCCACTCTCTGACACTGCTGCTCTCCTCATGAAATATAACGGCTTATTAAAGGACATACATCTCCACGGCCCTATTTGACTCACTGAGCTGCAATATAAATACATAAGGCCATGCTGAGCTATATTTAAAGGTCCTCCAGGTGAATGGCACAGAAAGCAGACACCAGGCATTAATAGTTAAAATTCATAAAAGTAAGATGAGGAAGTAAAGATATTCCTGCAACCCTGTCTCCTAACCTTCGCAGCACCTCTTCCCCTTTCATCCCCCTCATCCCTCCTGCTTTTGTTAGGGCTAATAGAAGGAGGCTGTCGTCAACTCCTTCTCACTCTTTTCCTCATTCCCTCACTTCCTCTCATTCCAACACCCACATTAGTGTGAGGTTTCTGTTATAATGGGGCCAGCAGCTGTAAGGGTGGGATCAGCCTGAGTGTGTGCATTAGATACAAGAATGAAGAGGGAGAAAGACACATCAGGGTGTGATCATGAACATTGCATGTTAGCTCTGCATGTGCTTTTCTGTAGCTGCTAGATGTGTCTTTACTGGGCCTGACACTCTTTGTTAGGCCTGAGAGTGAGATGTATATAAGGAGAGTAGAGCAAAGCATGAGGAAGAAAATGAGAATGATAGAAAGAATGTCTCATATAAAGGACAGAAACGGACAATAAATGTCAGATCAGAGCAAAGTCAGATTTGAAATATGTGTCTGTAAGTTCTGTAGCACACATATCATTGTAAAAGTGTTCAATTTGAGCCTTTGGAGTGACTACATATTTTGTAATGTGAGGTCATTTTGGCAAATGTTCCAGATAACACCGTAAAACCTGCCTTCAAATGCTGTTTCTTTCATTGTGCCCTAACAAGTCTCAGCTGGGATAAGCCTGAGTAAGGGGCTTAATCACAGAGCAGAGACCACAATTACTTTCCGGCAATCATCTTTCAAATAGTCAGAGCTGAATACCATATTCTAGTTTTGGGTCAAAATATTGTGCAGACAGAGTCTGAGTCTGCGGTCGAAACTTTCGCTTTCTTAGTATGGCTCTGCTTTGTCATCTAAACCAGTGGTTCCCAACCTCAGGTACGGGGGCCCTCAAGAGGGTCCCCTAAAGAGCACAGGGAGGCTTTCACCATTCAGAGGCATTCTGAATGAAAATTTAGACCATGTCAACATAGAGACAAGTTGAAGTGTGTCTGCTCAAGTTTTTTTAATCATCTGGACATTTCGCTCACATGGAACTGGCATTTTGGGAGCCGGAAAACACAAACTTTTTAAACCAGATCCCAAAGTGAATAAATGGGGGTCATCAAAATCTGCTATACAATGTTTTGACACATATAGCGTTAGTCAAAAATAAAATAATAATAAGGCCAATTATTAGGCTCCTCCTTGTTCATCTAATCAATTTTCGTCCATGTACCGGTGTCTGGTGAGGTCAGTGAGGAGGTGGGGCTACAATAGTGGAGCACTTCATGTCTATCCTGGATTTATCCTGCAACATTTATTTAATAAAACACGTCTGAGAAACAACCCAGAATAGATTATTTGTGCCTATTTAAAAAAAAAAAAAAGAAGAAATAGAAAAAGGTGGTGGCATGCACAGATAGACACCGGGTGGTGCTAGAGCACTTGCCCTTTGCCCTATGGCCCAAGCAAGTGACCTCATCAAAGTTATTATTTTTTTAAAATATGAAGTCGCCTCTGTCTGGCTCATACAGCACCAAACGGCAGAGCCGACATTACCTGACAGTCACCTGCAGACAAGCTAAATGCTAGCTATAATCAGTTAATGGATATAACGTGATGACCACCACACAACCAATGTCAGTAGAATGTGTCATTTTTTACAGCTACTCAGAGAAGATCAAGAATTGAAATGGAAGTTTTTGCATATGGGATTATTTTACCTTCCATGTGGCTGTATTTCTCCTGAAATAGGCAAACTTTCGTGTAAACCAGTTGTAGATCTCATTGAGAGTCAACTGTCTGTCTGGAGACTCCAGAATGGCCTACGAAGGAGAGGAAGAGGATATATGTTAGATGAGGACATGCTATCAATGGAGAGACCGTGGGAGGGATCACTGGCAAGACTTACATGACGTATAAGAGAGGCGTAGGTAAAGGGAGGCCTGACATCAGCGTTCTTGTAGAACTCACAGTTCTGAGCAAGCTCTGATGGATGAAAAAAAGTTGTGTTTTAAATAAAAGTGATCTTTTGCAACAATTTAACATAGTGAGACACATTTAGAAATCAATTACATAATAAAAACTCAGTTAGCAGCTCATGCATAAAACCAGCACAAAGTGGAAAGGAATAATAGAGAGGTGAAGATTTCTGCTGGAGCCTACCTGAGGCGATAGGGGTGCAGTACTTGTCAGAGTTGCGCCTACGTATGGGTCCGACGCCGTGCGTGTGGGAGTGGGAGTGTGTGTGCAGGCTGGAAGAGCTGATGACGGAGGGTCCCTGGCGCAAAGGGGTGATTGGGGTGGCAGCTGAGGTGGGGGGGTGAGGAAGACCCTCTGGGTAGACCTCGCTGTCCCGCTTTAAAAGGGAGCCACTGGAAGCCAGGTTCAGCTAGGAACAGAAACACATATGGACACAAGAGAGATTTCATAAATATTTCCAGTGTACATAAAAATTATTTTATTGTCTTTAAAATATACAGATAAGTCACATAAAGAAGCCTGATGTAACACCGAAATGTCCCACTGAACAATTCGTTTTTTTTAAAAGACAAACACAGAGGTGAATGGAAGTGTTTGTTAAGAATTTCTCTCACTTTTGGAGCACAGAAATGATGCAAACACACTGACAAGCTCACCTACTCCGCTCCTGAACTGTAAGTTGTTCCAACCATTAAACATGAAATTATTTACCATGCTAGTACGGGCTGTTTTATTAAGGAAGCACTGCTCAGATAGAAAGTGAGGCCTTCAGCGCCTCGTGTGAATATATGGCCCTGTCATTTACACCGAGCCACACACGCTCGCACGGTCTGAATATGCACATATATTTATACACACGGCACTGGGTGCAATTAACCCTGAGCTTACAAAAACAAAACCACACGACAGCATGTTTGTAAGAAGGGAACACACACATGCACTCTGCGGTGGCAAAGTCTTCACGGACCAATTCGGCCCAATTAGGCAGAGCTTTGCATGCACACACACACACACACACACACACACACACACACACACACACACACACACACACACACACACACACACA
>JAOXYM010000003.1:28234439-28245490 GCA_028567055.1 Leptatherina wallacei | reverse complement strand
GAAAAAAAAACTGTAGCAGACTCTTTTGGTTATCCTGCCTCACGAACAAGCTCAGAGAAAGAATCGATTGGGTATGTGAGAGTTTGAAAAGCTCCTATTTATTAATGTTTCGGAATAGAAGATTATAAAAGAAATGTTTTCTCACAAATGAGATGCATTGACTCTGATGGAACGTTTCAGACAGTGGAAAAGAACGGAGGAGACAGAAAGACTAAACATTAGTGTAGAAAAGTACAAGAGAGACAGGAAACAGGCCTTTATGATTTTGAAAATAACACATTAACCCTCATTGGTCAATAGGGGGCATAGACACCAAGCTAGAGAGCAACGGATGAATGGGAACTCCCAAAAAGGATAGAAGCAAAGAAATCGATAAATAAAGAGGAGCTAGTGGGTAAAAAAGTACTAAAACATGGTAAATGGTAAGGTTTGGGTTCAGCAGTGAGTACTCACAGGTTGGTTAAAAGGCTTTGGCTCCGAGGGGCGCATGTGCAGGTGGGTCATCATGGCCTGAAGTCGTTCGCTCTCTTTTGCCAGCTGAAAAACACACCCAAGAGTGGATATCCATGAAATATGCGTCATCTTATTAGATTGATCTAATGTGGTATAGACATAGCATTACAAATACAATTCCACCTCAGGCAGAGAGATGAACATGAGTAAGCCACTTCAGCACCTGCAGCTCTTTCACACACTTCCACTAGCCTGAAGACACACTCGTCCCCATCTGACTTTGTTAACTGCTGTTTAATGGGCGCTGTTAACACTGAATACCGTGTGTGTGTGTGTGTGTGTGTGTGCGTGTAGCCCCCAGAAATAACAGATCTACGTTGAGGAAGACAGCACCATTAACATACTCCAACAGCATCCATCCTATGTGCATGGGTCTCCAAATAAGAGACGTTTAAACACAGTGCCTCCGTCTGTCTGCGTGTTTGTGGTGCCGGCGTGTGTGAGGGTAAAGCGGTGGGCTTCCTGTGGACTGCTGAGGGATGAAGTGACATGTCGAGGAGGGAGAGACGGCTGTCCTGATGTGATGTGACACCAGCTGCCTCTCTGTCACTTTGTGTTCCCCTGTGGTGGCTTCAGGGTCTCAGCTAAACGATGTTTACCACCACGGGCAAACACAAAAGCTAGCCCTAATGCTGGACACACGCACACACACACAAACAGCAAAGTGATGGTGTATTCAGGAAAGCAAGACAGTGTTTTCACTTTGTTTGGAACTTTCTTAAATAAGTAAAGTTCTACTTGAAGTTACCATTTCATGTCTCATTATTATCTTATTACGTTGTTTTTCTTTTGCTGCAGATGTTTCGAGAGCGTTTCACATGTGAGCCACTTTGAGAACAAGAGACTTCTCACAGCCTGCTCTTCTCTTGCTTGTGTCTTTCTCTTTTCTCTCCCTCCTCCACTCCTCTCCTGCTGGTGACCAGAGACGCTTTATAATTGGAGCAGCGATGGCAGCTTCCCTGCTGACTGCTCCTTTTAAATTACAAGCTCCACTGCTCTCCATAAACTCTGCCCCGCCTCAGACAAGTTACTGCCATTGACAGGCTGAAACAGCCTTCACGACTTTGTTTGTGAGCAAATGAAAATGAAGTGTGTGCTGTGCATGACCCACCTGTATCTCCAGTTGCTGAACCACCTGCATCTGGACTCTGCACTGAGCGGTGCTGCGGTCATCCAGGGCGTGCTCATTGTTCAAGTGCCTAAAAGGAGAAGGAGAAGAGGTGGGGGGTGGGGGGTGGGGAGGATCAGCACTCAGTCATTTCTTGGAAAGTAAGTTCGTGGATACCTTTGAGATTGTTTGTTGCTCTTCACTTAGATTTTTAAGTGAAGAGAATTATTACACAAATACCCTGATTGTGAATGAAGAGGTAGCAGATTTAGGCTCTTTCCCCCCCTTTTTTTTTTTTTTGGGAAAGATTGAGCTATGTGCTGTTTCAGTGCTACAAAAATAAATGCTAATCTTGGAGGTTCATTTTGTCTAGTGAAGGACGCAGCAGCTGTGTTTTGTGTGTTTATACTCCGCTGGTGCTTAGTGAGCCATGATCCAAGACAACCACCTGGATATGAGCTCATGTGTTATCACACAAAGCCTTATCTTAAGACTCTCTGTTAGCTAAACTTCACTCCGCTTATTAACACTGCTGCGACATTCATTTGTGTGTGTGTGTGTGTGTGTGTGTGTGCTTGGATGTGTGTGTATGTGGGAATGGTGGCGCTGTTTGCTTCCTCAAATGTGGGAGGACCTGAGACCTTCTGATCTTTCCCAGTGCGCCCCTCCCTGTCTCCCCTCTGTCATCGCCAAGGTTATTCACAGGTTGCTGCTGCCTGAGCCGTGCGTGTGTGTGTGTGAGAGAGTGTGGCCTCATCTATGTTGAAGTGTGACTGTACTGGTTTGTTAACTTACTGTCTTCATGAGCCATTTCTCGAACTTGTTGCATGTTAATATGCATGTGTGTGTACAGCATGTGTGTCTGAGAAAGAAGTTGGGCAACATGAGGCGAAGACCAGAAATGAAACAAAAACAATGATGTCATGGCGTGGCTAATCTAGGCAGATAGATGGCTCAACACAAGTGCATGATAATAATAACAAAAACATGATCTCACCCCCTCTCTCTTTCTCTAACTCTCTCTCTCTCTCTCTCTTCGTCACTTCTGTCCACTCTCCCCTTCCCACTCGTCTTCCCCCTCAACTCCGTAAATGCCTATGATTCACACTTATTCCAACCAAATCTGCCCCCAGCACCCTCCCCTCTCTCTATAGCTGGGCCATAAACAGTAGCAGGGATTTTTCTTTTTTCAGTGTGTCCCGACAATGAGGCTCTGTTTACTCCTCTGAGTGCTGGCAGACAAGGCTTTAACCCACATTACACCCAGCTTCGGCGACCACAGCCAGAGTATTATACCAGAGGACAGGGAGGAGGAGGAGGAGGAGGGAGAGAGGGGAGGTGGGCAGAGGAAAGAGAAGAGAAGAAAGACCTGAAATAGTGGAGTGTCTCCCTCCTCTGTTCTTCTGCTTTCCCCTTTTCCCCTCCTGGGGCGATGACTAAGGCTCGCTGGGAGGGAGCGCGCCGTTGGACTGACGGCATTATCTGTCGCAGCCTCTATTTCTTTTTTCATCTCTCTCCTTCTTACACACACACACACACACACACACATACACACACATACATACGCGCTCTTTCACTCTAGCTCTCCTTCCATCTGCCCTGGGGCTACGTGAAATGAGACACCAAACAACAGCTTTCCTCTCCAAACTTTCCCAGCCTGCCTGCGAGCTTTGATCTGACTGTCCGATGCCATCACATTCACGACGCACACTTCTGTGATTATGTGCGCGCGCGCGTGTGAATACAGATTTCATCACCCTGGCTTATTAATATCTCCCCTGTTCAAATAGCTAAGAGCCCCACATTGGTAATGAGGGTAAGTTTGTTTAGGGCTTCATTATGGGCTTGTAAAACCGCCGTTAGAAGCCTTAGTCCCACAGGGAAGTCCACTGTAGTGAGAGTGACAGAAGAAGAGGGACGGCTGTGTCAAAGCCACATTACTTCAACATCACAATAGGACTACAAGTCGTCAAATAACACAGGAAGAGTGGAAGTGAAGCAGAAGGAGAATAAGAGGATGAGAAGTTGTTTGAGCCAAGAAAAAAGATGAGGATGAAGTGGAAAAAACAACAAACAGATACGAAATTAAAGACTGAAGTGAAGCAATGACACGCATCAACTCAAAGTAGTAAAACTGCCTCAAGATCTTTAGAAAGCGAAGAATTCACATACATGACAAGTGAATGTTTGTGCTGGTGTGCTTGCAGTTGGGTGTGCAAACACGTATGTGCCTCAGAGCAAATGTGATGCAATAGATGGCAACAGATGAATTAGGAAATCAGGAAATGCAGAACTCCAGTGATGTGTTTGACTGAAGTATACATTACTAACAAAGCTTCAGTTTTCCTCCTCATTGATTTACACAGACAATCTAAAGGAAATAATGTGTTTTCCTGCCTTTTTCTGCAACGTTAATATGACTTAGATTAGTTGATCTTCATGAAAAACAGGCACTGTGTTACCTACAGGTGAAAAAAATAAAGTTTGAGTTTGGTTTTAAACTTTAATTGTAATTAATATGAAAGCTCAAACTAAAAGCAAGCAAGAAAAAGACACTGATAAAAATAATAATAATAATTTTTTCAAAAGTCTGTTAAAGAAACAATAATCATGTCTTATGTATGCACCTGGAAATACTGAGTCTATGACTTCCCCACAGAAACTCTAAACACATCCTTAGAATAAACAATTCCAAAGCCAATGAGGGGTGTACATGTGGAAGACAAGTCCCGGTTCAAAGAAAACCTTTGCCACAGCATCTTTTTCCAATTGCGGTATCAAATGCATATTTTGTTAGCACTCAGTTCCATTAGAATTTAAACTGTGTATCATGTGTGTTATTTCAGGGTGTGGTTGACTCACTTGATAAACTGTCCCATGTCCTCACACAGTGCTTCACAGCCGGGCCATTTACACTCTCCATGGCCGTAGAGCGGATGGGAGCCAGCATGCTCCTCATGACTGTAGACACACACACACACACACAGACAGCAGTGAGTTTGTGCAACAGATGTTATATAATACATACAAAAAAAAATCATATGCATTCTTAGAACAAGGCAAAGCAATAATATGCCACACTTTCAAACCCATGAAGGCAAAAAAAAAACCTAAAAGTAACTCCTGCAGCATCAGTGCAACCATCTGAGTGTGGTTAGCTGTGATTAGTTTGTGCAGGTCTTGAAGCCAAGTGCAGGGAAAGGAGGATAGAGCAGAGTGGGGTCAGTTACAGAAGCCAGGCAAACAAGGGAATTGGTCCAACAACCTCAGAGTCACATTCTGAAGTCCATGACCCGTCTTTCTTTCTTTGGTGTGTGTTTTGCATGCATGTGAGTGTGTATTAGTGTTAGTGTGTGTTCTACTGTTTCAGGAGTTGACACAGAGCCGGCACAGGACCAACCAGCCATGACTGATTGGTGGCGGTTGCTGTCATGTGCTGGTTGTTCTTTTGTGTTAAGCCTATGTGTGTGTTTTTGTGTGTATCTGTTCATATTTATGAGTGTGTACGTGTATTTCTACGTGAGTGTGATGATGAAAGACTAGGCCAGGTTTGGTTTGGACCCAGGATACAATAAATGTATCCATGCGTGTGTGTGTACGGCCGGTTCGGTAGCAGATGTGGTTCAGACCTGGACCTTTGCCGGCGACTGCTGTCTCCACATATTTACATGACTATGTATGCGTGTATTTGTATGTGTGTATGTGTGCATGTGCGTGAGTGCACAGTGTGTGTGTTTGCCGACCGGGATGGGGATTCTCCCAAATCAACATCAGAACGTTGTCTAACAAAAACCATTTGTCTTGCAGATGGAAACGTCCCTGTGTCTCACTCTTCACCTCTTCCTGATCAGATGTGCAGGCTGGAGTGTATGCTTTGTGTGTGTGTATTTGTGTCTGTGTGTGTGCTGGCTGCGGTTTAGTAAACTCAGAAGCAGCTCAGACAGCAGACATGACAAACTGCTGGCAACCACATTCTTCTCCACATCAGCCATGCGTTAGCTTAGCAGGCTAACATAGCAACTCTGCTGAAATAGCAGCAACAGGCTGTAGCTGTGGTATGACAGTGTGTGACATCTTCATTCAGCTGGTAGAACCTCTTTTAATTAACACTTGTCCACCCACTCTGACCCCTTCCAAAATGAGGTCAGGAGTCAGGGTCAACAATGCTCTTGGTGCAAGCAGTGAATCAGTGCTAAAGGACACCACTCTCTTGCGTGTATTTCTATTTTCATCTTGTCCTCTCACGTGTGTGCGTGTGTACATGTACATGCTACTCACTGGCTGCTTGGAGGTTGGCTGCCTTTGGTGTAAAGAGGGACATGGTCGTCGCCGCTGTCTGCCTTGGTGAAGGATGATATCCACTCAAACAGTCTGGCTCTTAAAGATAGAGACAAGCTCATGAGCAGCCAACACAGCCATGGGACACAAAGTATGTACTTCACAAAAACACCTGGCACATGCATTTCCTGAATACGGCCACATCGCATTTTGAAATGACCGCACCGCTATCTTTTTCTACTTCTCCTCTTGAATCTACCATCCTCTCCACTCCTCACATCTCCTCCACACCATCCTGTCATGTCAAAATGTGGTTGACAGCATACTGGCGGAGCATACTGAGCCCAACACACCTCCTATCAAATGAGCTGAGAGATGTTTACACCCTGGTGATGTGTGATACGTCAAATGTGTAAGGTTTTCAACCCGGCTTCTATGTGTGTCTGTCTGTGTGTGCAAATGCACAGCTAGAAGCTCAAATGTTACCTCCAACAAGAGTGACAGTCATACAGAGAACAGACGATTAACATAAGATTATTGGAAGAAAGCAGTTTTTTTTTCTTCAACTCTTTCTTTTTTACCTGTCTCTCTTTGGGGTGTGGCTCTGTCCATTGGGCAGGCTGTGCAGAGGGATGTGAGCACTGGCAGCTTTGGGGAAGGCTGAGGTAGAATTGGAGCTGTTGGTGCTCAAGTCCAGGCCCTCGGCCTGTTTGAGGGCGTCCTCGCTGCTCTGCACCCCCGATACTTCCTTCCACAGCTGTTGGAGGTCTGACGGACACATCGCTGCAGAATAGGACACAGTTAACTTAGCAGCAGATATCATGTTACTGCGATGACAGAATGTTTGAATTAAGCTAATTCACATAGAGCTTGGAGGAAATAATGTTATCGATAAATCAAACTATAAATAAACTGATGACACAAACGTTGTAGCTGCAACCAATTATTCTCGTCCGCATAAACACTCATGCTACTATTACAGCTGTTGTGATGAAGAGTGAAAAACAAGGCAAACTTAAACAGTGAAGAGGTTGATTTATATGTGATCTTGCAGACAAAAACAGATCCTTAATTGCCCATCTTTTCCATCAAAAATAGCTAATGTCCCTCCTAAAAATGTATTAATCCCTCTCTCCTCCCTCAGTTAGAAAGGTATAGGTCTTATTAGCCCAAAATAAGCGCCTTGGAATGATGTCAAAGTGGGCACATGGTGGTATAAGAACTTTATCAATCACACTATTTGTGTGAAAAGTGGGTGCACAGTTTGATCTCTTTCTAGTTGCAGCTTTGTTATTTCAGGGCCAATGAGGGAAAGGAGTGAGGGAAAGAAGCCTTAAACGCCACAGCCTATTCTGATGGATCTTAGCATGCACACACACGCGTGCACACATATGCACATACACACTCAGAGACCTCGCAGCAATCCAAATATTATGTCTGCTTTGTCTGCATTCTTCTGCAGACCCGCCAAAACAAAAATTCTCACCCTGAAAGAATGAGGTGGTGTGTGCATGGATTTCTGTAATTGTGTGTACGTGTACGTGTGTGTGTGTGCGTGTGTGTGTGTGTGTGTGCGTATTATCCAAGAAACCCAACCAATCTGTAGACATATTCAGAAAGTGAAAGCGTTAAGTAGATCAAGATTGTTATGTCAAGTAGCCCATACCACGAGTCCGTTCAATTTAAAATAAATATGTAACTTTAGAGGAACCAGATGAAAGCAGTTTACTGATGAGTGTGAGGCGAAGCATATGAGAAGAACAGATTTGTAATAAAAAAATCATGACTTGAAAACTGCTCTTACGATTTTCTCCAGCTATGGCTGTCAGACACAAAGAATTTGAGAAGATGAGAGTGCTTCTGCTAACCCATATTAGGCTTTCATGGTTGTCTTTACTTTTCAGTGACGTCTGTAAACAAAATAAACATGTTGGGAAGTGTTCTAAAAGTTTTATAAAAGGCAGGTTCTAAGCGGATGGAGACAAATTAAACTAAATCATTTGTATAAAAGTTTTGCTTGTTTCAATTTATACTCATCAGGAACTTGTTAGAGTTTATAAGAGCAAAGTTAGAGTGCCTCCATCTTAACCACCGTCATAGAAACAAACAAAAACCCAAGCAGGACCCCTCCTGTGCCCCCCTACCTATACACTGAGCCCTTTGAGGCGGGGCAACAGTGTGTGAATTTGTGTGTGTAGGTGCAAGTGTTTATGCATGAGTGTTTGTGTGTTTGTGTGGCATGGCCGGTCAGAGGAATGCTCTGGCTCACGCCTGGCTGAGCCGTCACAATGGACCAGCTCTTTCACACTGCAGGGAAATTCCAGTCTGATACAGAGCGAGAGAAAGAAAGAGAAGGAGACGCCAAAGCCAAATGTTTGCAACTGTCTGAAAAATTAGACTCTCCTAGCACAACTGTATCCTCTTATCCAGTCATTTTTCAATCTCTGTGTAGACTGGGAAATCAGCTTGTCCTTCGGTGGACCTTGTATGTTTACAAAAATTTATCTGAAATTAACTTTTTCCAAACTTTCATTAATTTGACTTGAGTTTGTTTTTGTGATGTATGTGTGTGTGTGACTGCAATGTGAGTCTGCATCAGGGGGAAAAAAGGCAGAGATCAGAGATCAGAGACAGAAGGAAGGAAACAGGTCTGTTTGGTCAACTCAGTCAGCGCTTTAGCAATGTTACAGGCACTTTAGAGCCCTTAAGGCATTCTCTGCGAGTGAGATAGTGTGCATGCATGTGTGTGCGTCAATGTGCATGTCCACAGACAACAGTGGGCATTTACAAACACACGCATGGTCACGAAGGGTGGGCTCGCAACAGTCAACATTTATCATTCTAAAACTGGACTGACAAATCTAAGGGACTGCGGTGAAGTTACACATAGGAAAAGACAGAAATCCAGAGTGTGCACAGCAATAGCAAAATGACGATATCCTTGTGTCTGGCTAATCTCAAGTACAAACACACAGGCATACATCTCTAAGCAGGAGGCTTAGTAGCATATTTTACCTGTTATCCAAATGAGTACTTTCCACAAACCCACCAATCAGGTTTCCTTTTATCTTTTATAGGCTGATTAACTTAACAGGCTTCACAGGCAGCACTGGGTACAGACCTGTGTCTGTGTGTGTATGCAGTTACATGTGTGTCACAAATGAGTTGCATGTTTAAGGCTCTGTTCATGCATGTGTGTGAGCACGTACCTTGCTGCAGAGATTGCATGGCGGCGGTGGGCTGCAACGGAACCAGGCCTTGTCTCTGGAGGTTGAGGATGTGCTGCTGCTGAAGCTGCTGCATTTGGATCAGCTGCTGCTGGAAGGCCAGCTGCTTACTGCCTAACTGCTGCAAGCCAGAGGACAAACACACACACATACACACACACACACACACACATAGAAAAATTAGGTTAGACAAGTAATAGTTCCATTTTTTTTTTGTTCTTTAGTGCAGACTGCTAGCTACCCCCCCCCCCCAGACACACACAAACACTGAAAAGTCAGTGAAAGTTTTCACTTCACATGATAAAGTTACCAAAAATTTATTGAATTAGAAAATAAGCCCTTCCTTCTATAATGTCATATGAACTGTGTATCTCATGACATCAGTTATCTTTAACTTATTCAAGTACAAAGCTGATAAACTTGTAGAAAAAAAATAAAAACGCAAACAAAATAAATAAAAGTTAGAAATTAGAGGAATAAAATAGTGCTCATATTAGAAAAAAAAAAGAAAGAATAGCAGCCTGATATTCAAACTGGGAGGACTCTGAGGATGTTAAGACGGGGCGAAGGGATTAAAGGAGGTTAAAGGGAGAGTGGAGGGGCCTCCAGAGCATGTGGTGATAATGTCTGTGTGTGTTACTGTGATAAATGTCCCCTTTCCTGCTGTCCCCGTCTGGGGCAGACCTGGACTGTGCGGTGCTATTTGAAAGCCCCTCCCAAACCTGACCCTGCACAACCAACCCCTGAGAGAGATCTACTTTATCTTTTGCAGATAACTGGTGGGGAAGAAAAATAAATAAATACAACATCTCATTGTGTGTGAAAGAGAGTGGCGGCTTGGACCTCTTTGAACAGAGAAAACTCACAGGAAGGGCAAATAGGTCATTTCCTTTCCGACTTGGTCTCTGGGGAAGAGAAGTGTGGTGGCAGTGTGTTTATGTGTGCTTGTTAAGGGGTGGAAACGACAATTTTCAGCTTTGCTTTACCTGGATAATTTAATAGTTTAGGTAAATTGCATGATATGATTTACTGGAAATTTGGGGCTGCTTCCAGAGAAGCAATCTGCAAACACTACATGCACAAAGTCCGCCTCACAAGTCACAAATGACTGTTGTTCCCGAGTGCTCAGACATGTCAGCTATTACTTGTAGAGGAAATGATCTCATCTTGAAAATAGTCTACATGTTCAGTGAAACTCACCCTTGATCCTGGTTTATTAATAAAAACAGATAAGGACATTCTAATTTGACAGAAGAGACAATTCCAAGACCAAAGAGATGTCATTCAAGATGCTCAGATGTTTTCACTTTTCCACAAAGTCACGGGTGAAGCCCGGTGGGATGCAGCAGTAACAGGTTATCCCAGCACCAGTCACAAAAACTTTTCCACCACAGGAAGTAATGGGCCATTTGTGAATGTTCTGACAGCTCATGCTAGCCACTGGTGCATTTTTCAAGGCTGTATTTGGAGGGAATCTCAAAGCTGATTGGTTAAACTGGAACAAACAACATTTTTGAAAATGCACAACTCATAGGAAGCAAGACAAAAACTGGCTGCAACTGTTAATAAATGTTGCTTCATTGTAGCTTTTGCTGTTAAGAATAATCAAAAACGGCTTAAGGTGCAAAATTATTTAGTCACTTTGTGAGTCCAGTAGAGCCGACACAGTTCCTGAGGGGGGGGGGCGTTGATGTTTTTTGTTAAAGGTGTATCATAAGCATAAAATAACCAGAGAAATCAGCCTCTTAAGCTGATGTGAGATGTGTTGTGTGCGCGGAGAAAGTCTGTGTCATGCTCACATAGTTCAGCTCTTTGAAGTGAATTGCCAAATTCTCATTAGTTGCAATAAATGGTTTATCAAGATCAGAATGTCCTGACTGAACTGCTTTATCCCTCTTTCTTTCTTTCTTTCTTTCTTTCTTTCT
>JAOXYM010000003.1:28184423-28205332 GCA_028567055.1 Leptatherina wallacei | reverse complement strand
TCTATCTATCTATCTATCTATCTATCTATCTATCTATCTATCTATCTATCTATCTATCTATCTATCTATCTATGACTGATAATGGCTGCGTTTCTCTCAGGTTCCCAAGGGCCCTGAGGAAAAGACGTCTTTGTGTTCTGACACCACCACACTGTCAGGAGTTCTGTGTGTCAGTGTGTGCGCGAGTGTCTGTGTGTCTTCTCTGCTCCAGCGCACACCGGCATGGTGTTTAAGCACAAACAGTGGCCTGCACTACACCTTCAGGTGAGAGACTGAAGCATGGAGGAGGAAGAAGCAAGAGGAGGAAGAAGTATAGCCAAGACATTCAGGTGGGGGCTCTGGCTAAAAATAAAGCCTCTGGGGCCACCCAGTTCTCCCACAGTAAAAACTATTTGAGCTAGAGGTGTGATGGATTATGAATGAAAGGCAAATGTCTTTTACAGGAAGATGAAAATATCTGCACATTTCAGCGGAGGGATTTTTGTGGTGTTCAAAATAAAAGTTTGGATGAAAGTGTAGGGTAGACGGGTAGGATTTGAGCATATAAAACAGAAAAACATGATGTTTGAATACTGATATTCTAAATATCAGAGAATTCAGCATTGAATCAGTAGTTGGGAGAATATAAGTCCCGTCCCGGTGAACTTTGGACTTCATACTAACATCCAACATTTAGTGAGAGATGAAATGCCTTCTGCTGAACTAAAACTGAGTCATTTAGTTTGTGAAGTCATCATTTCCTGGCTCCTGTGTCATTTAATTGGCAAGGCCGCTGGATTTTTGTAGGATATGCAAGATCATTTAAGATCATGGGGAATCCATCTGTTGCTCTTCATGACCACCTCAGTGGAATTGAACCTGGGGAGGTTTTTATCACCACAATATTGAATAATTAAGTCCAGACACACTATATGTATTCTTTTTTAATCTTCAAATCCTCCATTTAAAAATACAAAACCCCACGACTAGAATTTGTTGATACAGAAACAAAAAAAAAACTTTGAATATCTTAATAATTTTTTTGTTTCCCAAATGTTGAATGTTGATCCAGAATAGAAAAATTGTTATACATACTATATATGCATGGGAATAGCATGGCATATATGAGTCAGATACTTTTACATTTAAGATTTACACATTTTCCACCAAAACTCAAGATTCAGTCATACATGTTGAAATATCTTGAAGAAAAGTCGCACTCCTCATTAAAACTTGAAGAGAGATTTCATAATTGTGAACTGAAATGAATGTGACTGTAGACACATGTATGTGGATGTAATATTTCTTGTGAAGTGAACTTTGGGATCTGGAGGAAAGGTTGTGCTTGTCTTTCATGGTCCAAAGCGGATAAAAAGAAAAAGAAGTACAGTGAGAGAGAGGAAGAGAAAAAGATGGAAAGAGAGAGGGAGCTATGTTTGTGGTTGGTAACCCGCTCAAGAGAGGAAATACCAGGGTGCACACACACACACACACACACACACAGGTGCAAAAACATAGAGAGCATAGGCACGTCCAGGAGAATAAAGACCTGCTTTGTATGAGCTACAAGTTTGGTGTTAATATGTGCGCACTTGTGCATGTGTGTGCATGTGTGTGTGTGTGTGTGTGTGTGTGTGTGTGTGTCCTCGGCTGAAGGTTGCTGAGAAAGCAGGGTGAGGATGCAGTCAGAGGAAGGAGGAGGGAGAGTGAAGGGCTCTGAGTGTTCTTCATTCACCTTAGGCTCCGTCATTATAATTAGAGGGAATAATTTTAGCAGCAGGGAGGAAACTCTGATTTTTTTTCCCCCCTTGGGTTTCCTCAAATACAGACTTAGGTGGTGTCGGAGAGCCCAGAACTCAGACTGACCCTACGTAAAGGGTGGACACACAAAAAAACATGTATTGCCTATAAGCTTAAATATGCTTGAGAAATATATAAAAGAAGAAATAAATCCGTTAATGTGTCATCACTCAGCAAATGCCACACAAGAGACAGAAAAACATGAATCAGCAGGTTTGAATCAGCAGGTTTCCATCATTAGCTGACCAGCAGACATTTTTGTTCGGTTATGGAAAAATGACTAACATGGAGCCCTCTGGATGAAAAAATATTTTGAAGTGCTGTGTGTGTGTGTGTGTGTGTGTCTGTGTGGTCTCTGTGAAGGCCAAGGTCCTTCGGAGAGCAATCAGCAGAGTTATGTGTATTTTAAAGGGAATGAGAAATACAATGAAGAATTTGATCCAAGATATTCCGGGAAAGGTTTGGAAATTCCATTTGACACAGTGGCCAGCAATTGTGTGTGTGTGTGAGCAAGACTTGGAGTGAGACTGAGACAAAGGAGATAATTAGCACAACTTCTAACACTACAAGCAATCATGGATCAGTTAAAATTAAAAAAAAAAAAAAAAAAAAGTAAGAGTTGACTCCAACAACTATGACACACATATTCACACTCCTTGAGCATCCAAGTCCTGTATACATAGCTTGTGTGTGGGCAATTTCAACTATGTGAACCTGTTTTTTTTTCTCCATCTAGGCAGGTACTGCTTCCTATTTTCATGCACTGTAATAATATAACAGTGGGAACGTCTAG
Source organism: Leptatherina wallacei (assembly GCA_028567055.1). Lineage (NCBI taxonomy): Eukaryota > Metazoa > Chordata > Actinopteri > Atheriniformes > Atherinidae > Leptatherina > Leptatherina wallacei. The sequence goes on along the minus strand of JAOXYM010000003.1, from coordinate 28,202,760 downwards.
TGTATGAATTCTTATGGTGAACTGTGTCCCAGTGGAATTAGCTGGCAGATTATGAAGTCGATAATTAAAGCACTGATGAGCCAACCTGTCAGAGCTTTTCACTGCACATATAAGAAAAAGTGACAATTACCAGAGTCTAGCCAAATAAGTGTTGACACATCTGTATGTTATATAAGAGCCCAGCGTGTACATGCTGTTCTACAAAATGTAAAGTACATTTGTTCCCGAGTTGCACAAGTGGGAGGTGTTGCAAAACATGTCCACCTGGTAAGCATAATGTCAAACGCATGCATGACATGCGCACAAGAGCGCACAAAGTCCTCCAAAAACGCACAATCAGAAAGCACCACAGACACAAACACATACATATACACACACACACACACACACCTGTTGCTGTTGCAGGTGCAGTAAGTCGACCGGGCTGATCTCTCCATTGGTGTCTCCGTTGGACCCACCCTCTCTACCTCCCCCTCCATCTGACTGGCTGCTGAGGCTGCTGACTCCGTTCTGGTTGGACGGTGTTGTTCGAATGGTCTCAGAAGCTGATTCCACCATCATCACTGGCACCTGAGAGGGAAGTGGAGGACAACACAGCAAAGAATGAAGAAAACTGGCCTGGGCAGCTGGAGCAGAATGCCTGCTCCCATCTGTTTAAACAAGCAAGGCAGCAAACTAGAGCAAATGCAAGTAAAAGATAAAGAGTCGAATCGTGTGTGTTTAAGTGTGCACATGTCTACTTTGTTAAAAGGGCTTTTGGTCATGAACCACCTACACACAAACATGCCCCAAGAGGCCACAAAGCAACACCTATAGCTGGCACTTTTCTGTAAGCATGTGAATGTGTGTATAGGAGCGCACCCATGGATTAGGATCAGATAAGCAGCAAATCTAAACTGACAAGGCTGTTAATACTCTGCTATATAGTTAAATAACACACATTTCTCCAGTAATCAGAGGTGGCATGTGTACGCTGTGTGTGAGCCAGGAGCAGGTTGCTCTTTGAGACAGATCTGTTTGATGCGCCTTCAGAGGGCCTCTCTAATTAGAGCGTGTTCCTTCCACAAAACCTGACAAAACGAGCCGTTCCTGGATGTGTTGTTGTTTTTTGAGAAACAACGCCTCGCAAACACACAGGAGCATTTGCCATCATTAGCCGTTTGAGCGTGGGAGAGTCGAGACACAGAGACACACACATCCGTGTGCAGAGCTCACACACGAGGCAGCTAATACAAAACAAAACAAACCTTCATACAAGCACGCAGGCTGTGAACTGCTAATGACGAGCTCAATCTCGTCTTTCTCCCTCATCCAGTTTTAGAAATTAACACACACACACACACACACACACAAGTGTATCTTTTAAAGGGGGAAAGTTCTGCGGCTTTTATTTCGGCAACCCTGAGTGGGTACACAAAACGCCATCGAGGCATTCTACCCGCTGTCTGTGTGCGACTATGTGCGTTTCAGAAGCGTACAAGCCATGCCTTCTGGGGAAACAATAAAAGCTATTTCATGAGAGAATCTAACTTTTCTTTTCCTCTGAGGCAAGAGCAGGTGAACCTGTGTGTGTGTGTGTGTGTTTGTGTCTGTATGTGTGTTAGTGTGCATGCATTTTTTTTTAATCTGTGAAACTGACAGCAGGTGAGGGTGTGAGAGATCGCTGGTGGCTTTGTAAATGGAATGCTGCCAGATGCTTGCAGACGGCCAGGAACCTGAGCATGTGTGCGTGTGTGTGTGATACAGGTGTGTACATGCAAATAGTTTGGTGGGTTTCCTTGTTAAAAGATCTGTTCACTCAAATTACAAAAATGTACAGTCTTACTTAAGTGGCACTCTGCTAAGCTAATAGTTTGGTTATAATTTCCAAGTTTTTTTTTTTTTTTTTTTTTTAAGTATAACATGACTGCGCGTGTGTCTCATTTTGGGAAAGGATCCAAACTGTTTCATCTCAGAGATATATGTAAAATGAGCACAAATTTGTAACTTTATAAAGTAATAGGCAAAGCAATATTCTAAATCAACATGAGTCTGCGCCTCAGAAACAACAAGCCTTCTCGCCATCGACATGTTCATAGGATGACAAGTCAAGCCTAAAGCGATGATGACTTCACTGCTTCCACGAAAAGGTCTGAGATTTTACATGCCCCTCATTCAGACAGCCACAAAAGAAGCTAAATGATGAAACCTAAAAGTACAAACAACTGATACTGACTGGTGAGACCATCTTTGTAAACGGCTCTATACACTCATATATGAGCTTTTGTATGTCTTGTCCTAAAGATAATAAGCTGTTTGATTTGCTGGCAGATTTCACCAGTTCAAGGCTTCTCCCCGACAAGCCGCACCACTTGAGAGCCACAAATCTTACAACAATATTTTTTTTCTCTCCATTGAATCTCCCTCCTGGCACCCAGCCGCCTGTGAAGTTAAGAGTGAGAAGTAGAGCGTTATTGTGACATTTAAAGCTAGTCACTTAATCTCCAACCTCACTCCTTTTCTCTTCCTCCTTCATTTTCCCTCCTCCTCCCATCCCCTTCCTCGTCCGTCCAGACCCCTGATAGTTCAAACTACTCCCTGAGGTAATATTATGAAGCAGTGCATAGTGCTGAGTGATCAACAGATCTTGCCGCGCAGTCCACTGACTTTGCACTGCAATAGAAACTCTGCACATCATCACACATCTCACTAAGCATGAATCATCAGCCGCTATCAAGCCCGAGCTATACTGTGCGGTGCTGTAATGTACTGTAAACCCATCTGCTTCTTACTCTTTCTCATTGACCTTATTAGCAATGAGGGGAAGAGAGATAAAGACAGGCTGAGAGACAGAGCTTGCAGGTGGACAAGGACCTAATGGGAAAATGGGGAGTGCCCTCTTTTCACACACACTCAGGCGGTGTGGTGGTATGCTCGTCTAAAGGGTGTGTACTCTGTCATATCCTGTAATGGGTGTATATAAGCTAGTGTAATGGAGGTCGAGAAAAAGGCAGGGGCATAAATCTACCCTGAAGTCTCTGATTAGGGTTATGATACGCACATGCGCGTGCACGCACGGAGCTATAAGTTTAAGTGTTTCTGGCAGTGAAGAGGAGCTGCCCGTGCAGAGGCCTGCCTCAACCCGCTGCTCACTCTCTCTCTGTGTCTTTTTCTCGCACTCCCAATCTCCGTACATGCTCAAACCCTCTCTAGCTGAACCCCTGACCTGAGAGTGTGTGGGGAGAGACATTCCCACTACCCCGAGGGGACTGAGCGAGGGAGGGAGGAGCGCAGATCAGAGAGATAAAGAATGTGTTTGGAAGAGAGGAAAATAAAAGGCCTCCTTTGCCTTTTAATTGGGATGGAGAGGAGAAGAAGGGAAATGGGACTCAACATGTTTCTGATGACTCTGGTGTATGTATATGTGTGTGTGTTTGTCTAACAGGCTGACACCTACCTTTGTACTTTAATGGATTAGCTCACTGCGAATGCTGGGTGCTTGTGTTTATGTGTGTGTCTGGTGTGATTGATGAGCAGAGAGGAGTTAAGATGAGTCCTGTTAAGACACGTTGCTTGCTCAGATGTTCCCGAAAATGTTGCCCTAATAATCATCAGAACTCAACTCTCCCTGTTCCTTCCCACCGCTCTGGGTGTGTGGAGTTCAAACGGGCCGAGCCAAATGCCCAATGAGCAGGCTCACCACGGCTGCCTCTCAGGCTTTTGTCCGAGGGATTGGCTCTGTCAGATTCCTCCTGGTCACTGCTCGTCAGGAACATTAAGCCAGGCCAGTTTCACTTTCTGCGTGTTTTGTGTGTGAGGGGGAGGAAGTTGTGTACAGTATTTATGTGTGCATCTGTGTTTACAGCAGCTTAGTGAGATAATAAGTCTTTATCATGTTATGCCTCATGTGGGAATATTTCCAGCAGTCCCAGAACGCCTGTTCTGTTTCCTCCGCCTTGCATCAGCTCACAGGAACGCAGCTTATTAGGCAAAGAACTGAGGGAATAAGGGTGGGAGGCTGAGGGAGCAGAGGAGGGAGGGGGGATTAGGGGAAAAAATGTCTGTACCAGTATCTACACTCCATCATCCATCTACTTTCATCTGACTATTGAATTATCTCTCCTGCACTCTGCTTGCTGTCTTTCTCCCTCTGGTTATAGTGGCAGGTTCAATCCTGGAAAACATTAAAGTCATCACCCTGAAATAGAATCCACATAGGTTATTCCTATGATCTCTGATAGTTCAATCAATATTTGTGAGCAAGAGAAACACTCTTCTAGAGACAACGTATCAGAGGAGCAGGGGCTCTAACCGGTTTCGTAATCAGGAAACAGAATTTTGAGAAGCCTCTATTGACAGTGAGTGACTATGTGGATTCATAAAATATTTGTCTATTACACCCAAAGGGGCTTAATTTCATTATAACTAGCAATCATACATTCTAAAAATAAAGAAATAATTGTGGTTGTCATCACTGTGTCCACAAAAATCTCCTATTTGCTGTCAGTAGAGCAGCTCAAGGGTTTGTCTCTGAAAAGGCATCACAATGATTCCTAGCTTCTCTTGTGTGTATATATGCTCTGACAGGGACATGAATGTTGACTTATGAAGACATCGCAATTTAACAGAAGTCACCCACCCACATTCTCCCAATCCAGCTCTGCAATCTGGTAAAGAATCCTCTGCTAAGTAAACTGGCCCTGAGGGAATCTAACTCAACCCCAAACCCCACAACAAACCCAACTACCAGATCTAGGAAGTGATTTCATTCTAAAGAAAACTCTAGTACAGCTGCATGTATTGTGGTGTTGTGTGTACAAAAAAAAGAGTAAATATGCCTTGCATGATTAATTTTCCTGTAAATTCACTAGCAACCACTTGACCATTTGAGAGAAGTTTTTATATAATCATAGTCTTAGAGTTTTGACTTAAGCCCTGAAGCTCTTCAACAGCATATCCTGCTGCACAACCACCTTCCTCTTTACTTTCCCATGCAAGTGGATAATTGACTATTTAACTAATAAGGATATTTTGTGCATGCCGAAACGTGTGGAGAGGAGTTGTTCACAACAATTTAATGCAATTAAATGAATGACTGTCAAACACTTCATGTATTTTTGAAAACCTATTCCCAGAGCTGCATTGCTGTGATTCATCTGACTTTTAGATCTTTTGTTTTTCAGTTTGATTAAGACAAATATTTCTTTTCATCTTGAGCCAGCAAATAGATACAGTATATGTAATAATAAATGTAAATGTAATGCATTTCGTAATTTTTTTATTTATTTTTGTGTGAAACCACGTCTTTAAAAAACCCAAAACAAAAATCTAGGTATCCCAGCAACTGTCTCTATTCTTTGACTTTAAAAGGATGACAAAAGAAGAAAAAAGAGAAAGACAATGGAGGGATAGGAGGGACATCTATGTAATGTTTCTGGGCTGACATGTTTTAGCTTCAAATAAAAAGAGTGAGGTAAGACAAAAGTTGTTGTTTTTTTTTTAAAAAAAGATAAAAGTTTGCACACATGCCACCACACACAAAAAACTATTGCAAAAAGATAATTTTCCATAATTTCCCTTCCCAATTTGGGTTGTTTCTTTAGCAGCTGGCTGTTGCTATAGACTAGTCTAATTTGCAACAGCATACAAGAGCAGATCAGCCAGGTAGACTTCCACACGGGGCTACAACTAGCAGCTAACAGTACTGCTCCAGGCTACATTGGCTGCCAGCCATCGCTAACAGGTTGGCTAACAGCAAAGGGCTAATACAAGATGTCTGTGGCTGCCCTGGCCCAGCTCCAGTGCTAACAGGTGAACTCCATTATCCCACAGACAGATAGTCAGTCAGATGTGGGCCAATATGTACAACTGGCTGGCTGGCTTGCTGGCTGGCTGGCTTCAAAGAGCCTCATCTACCTCGAAAGAGAGGTAAGCGCTGACCTACAGGTATGACTTCCAGTGTGTTGTGCAGCTGGCTAAGATACCACTCGTTTTGTTGGAAAGTAAAGGGAAGAAAAGAGGTGATTGTGATAAGAAAATCCTCCACGAAGTTATGATGGGGAGTTCTTCTTTACTTTTGCAAGACTGTTCGCCTTATGGCATTTCTTTTGACTGAGTGCTTTAAATCATGCAGGCAAATTCATGGCAAATGTCTGTGGTTTCTGTCTGTATTGTTGTACAGTAATCTACTTTATATGCCACACCTCTCACCCCCACCTCCACTCGGGCGCATATGTCTATATGCATACACATGTGTGAATTGGGAGTCTGCTTGGCTGCCTGCAGTTCTCTGAAGACAAAGTCCCTGTTTACAGAGCCCATAAAGATTAGCCTCCCTCGGTCAGGTGGGTTCTGGAGCCATAGGTAAACACACAGCGCATTCCGCACCGATGAGATCGTTCCGTATGTGTGTATGACCGGGGCAAACATTCACTCCTGCCTTCACCTCGACCCTTCTTTTAGAGCGCAGTAAGTGATTTACCAGCTTGCAGACTGCTGTCTGTTCAAAATAATGGAGACAGACACAAAGATACACACAAATATTTGTAGAAGGAGCGGACTTCATGCACACCTCATTTATCTGAGCTTGAAATCACGGGTTGTACATTCCTAAAGAGGTAAAGCTCAGGCGTGCGCGTGTGTGCGCTCTAGTTTGCAAGCTGGAAACCATGCTGTGATCAGGAAGGTGAAAAATCTCAGCTTCCACCTTCATCTCTCCACCCTCTGTCCTGAGAAGCAGAGGAAGCTAAGGTCAGGGTGTGACGGTCCATACAGATATAACTTAGATTGTATGGAATATGGTGGAGCAGGGGTGAGAAGGAATGCAGGGCAAAAAGGAAAAGAGCTTTTGAAAAAAGGCAATGTGCCTTTATTTAGATCTGAAACCAGCTAGAGTGCCGCGGAGCAATTAGCAGCTCTGTCCTATGAGAGCTCTTTATTAGAATGACCTTCACTGTGAAGGGGGTTGTGGGGCAGAGAGGGTGGAGGTGGGGGGTGGGGGGGGGTGAGAAAGGGAAAAGAAGAGAAATTCTCCAGAATACACAGGCAAAGGCGTCAGTGGGGAAACGTACACGTGACATGAACGTAAAATAGATGAATAAACCCAAACTTAAGTGGATTGAGATTTCATTTTTGTGTTTGAGCGACAGATGTGACATGTAAACTGTGTGTAGGGAATGTGAACTATTTGATTCTCAGAGCTAGGATTCATAAACGCCCAGACGCAAACACAATTACAGGCTGGAGTGTCAACGTCTTTTTTTACATCTGATAGAAAGAAATGCGTGCGCGTGTCTGTGCAGGTGCGTGTGAAAAGTGGAATTTCCTTCAGTTAATATTTTAACAAGAAAGTGATCCACTCCTGACACTGATTTCCTCTACCGTCACTGAATACATTACCAAGTCCCTAAATTTAATTACATGGGACAAATTATATTTTATTGAAAGGCAAAATTGTGAAAGAAACAGAAAAAGGAGACGTTTTCTACGAAGACGTAAATGTGCCGCAGTTGCCTTTAGGAGAGAAATAATTTCATTTATGATCAAAATTTGCATTACAAGGCAGATAAAATGAACAGATATATTACCTGAAAATGGGCAACAGCAACGTGAAATAATAAAGGGTTACAACGGATTTAAAAATAGTGGCGTTAAAAAAATTATAAATAAATAAATATCAAAGTGGACATGATATAATTTTATACATCGGCTTTCAAGTTGGGCACTTTGCATTTCCTAGTTAATTAATAGATTGGATCAGAGCGAGTTTAATCAAATATAATTGAATAAGTCCACAGTAAAAACAGGCCAGACTTTAAAGGAGACATGCAGAGAGAATGATAGCATGTCCAGTTCTCAAATTAATTGAATTTTAGTACTTTTGAACTTGGTCCAAGCTGTTACAGAGGTAATTAACTCACATCCTATCCAAAAGTGCTAAAACAAGATGATATCCCTGAGCATTCAATATGGCTGAGCACACACGGGAGCATTCTTCCCCCCCACCCCCCCCTGTCTTTTAAAAAAAGCTAAATAAAAATCAACACTGTTGCATACCAATGGCAGCCTATAATATATTCCATGTTATTGTTAGTTTTCTGTTCTTTTTGCTCTTTTCTCCTTACTTTTGTCTTACAGGCCGCAACTAAAATATTAATAATTTCTCAGGCAGTTCTCATTGTATTAAAAAATGTCTCCTTTATAATTTATCAGAGAAAGAAAAATCTTTGTTATAGTGACAAGCATGCTAATTAATAGAAGTAGAAGGAACATTGAGAGAGTTCATACTAATTTGGAACATGCTAATATTAATAGAATAATTTATGGCGTAGTATAAATAAATTAATAGAGTAATGCGTTTGAAAAAGGGATGCCTTCAATTCAATTTAGGAGAAGAGAGCAAAAAAAAAAAATGTCTGCCTCTTGGACAAGGACATTAATAACAGTGCTCTTTCACCAGAACAGAAAAGGAAGAGACAAACTAAACATGCGCTGCTCACTTTTAAAGCGCATCAATATTTCAGCCACTTAATGAAAATTGGATGAGCAACACTTGTATTTCTTGCCTTCTTATTTTCATTTGCTGTTAAAGGAGTTTTCTGAATGGTAAATTTGTGCAGAATCTGCAAAAAGCTGCTACATATAGCTTTTAGTTTTGAAACGATCTCCTCTCATTGGCTTTATGTAAACTAACAGCTGTGTTTCAGGCTCTGGGCAAGAGATGCAGAGAAATAGAGGGAGAGAGAGAAGTGGACTGGGTCATTACCATCCTTATTACTCCTCATTAAAATACACCCATCACAAAGACATTTCCTCGTGTGTGTGTATGTGTCTGCATGTGACCGAGCACGTGCATGTGCTCGTTCCCGCCGCTCCTGATGTGCTCATGTGCGTCCCTATGCAAAAGTGACAAAAAAAGAACAATATAATTGGAGAAATGTACGCAGTAATAATAGGTATTCACAAAATGATAATTCATATTAAACAGGGTGCACAAAGTCAGCCTCATTTGCATGTTTTAGATTATATGCATTTCAAAAGTAATTTCCGCAGGGCATATGAATGACATTAATTCCCGGGCGGGTTCTGCTATAGACCTCAAACTATCAAACACTCAAACATTTAACAGATGAAAAAAAGAGGGAGCCGGTGCCTTGGCAAGGGGAGATTTCAAGGTTAAAGTATTTGAATGTGAATTTTTAAACTTCTGTCTTGGTTTGTTTAAAGTTACACTGAAGCCAGACTAAGAATTTCATTAATTCCAAGATGTAGTGAGCCATCTTATTATTTTTTTTCCCCTAATTCTTACTTAGCTGTATGTGTGCGTATGTGTGTGTTTTCCTGTACCAGTCTGAGAAAGACACCTTTTTCGCCTAATCCACCACCACTTCCTCAGGAATAGAGCCTGAATTGGTCTGACTCACTTTGTGAGTCATGCGCTTGTGTCACTCCAGAAGCCAACTTACTCAATCCAACAGAGAAAGAGAAGATGGAGCTCAAATAGCCCACATTAAGTAACCCTCACTGACGGAAGAGGGTGAGAAAAAGTGATGAAATGGATGAGAAAAAAGGATGTAGCCAGGGAGGGGAGAGGGTCAGTGGGAGGAGCGGGGCAGCAGGAGAAGGAGACAGAGGGTTCCCTCTCCTCATCTCCTCATGCCGAGAGGAAGACCTCGGGGCAGGAAACAGGCTGGATGAATGTGTGATTCCAGTGGAAAACTCTGGATGCCACGGACAACATTTTTCTCTTATTAGGGAATCTGGTCTGCAGCCACATTACAGCGCCTGCCTCATTATTGTGTATGCGCTTGCCTATCAGATAGACACACTGTGTGCATGTGCACACACACACACAAGTGCGAACACACACCATCAAGATGTTCTCCACCTGTTATCCTCACGAGGTTTTTTGGCCAATGCACAAAGTCGTAGCAAGAGAGGAGGAGAGGGGGGAAATAAAGTTGAGAAGAAAGGAAGCTTAAGGGGCTCAGTGTGTCTGTGTCTTGTTTGTGGTTTGTCTTCATCTGTAAACAGAGCTGCTGCTGAGAGGATGTTAGCATGTCATTATCTCATTAAGAATTGATGGCTTCTGCGCAGAGGATTCAAGCTGTTTTGTTTGTGAGCGCCCAGCGACTCATGTTGTACAAACACAACAACCACAAAACATACATATTCTAAAGTGGAGACCCACATGGGTCTCGTTGAGACGAGAGCAGAAACCGTACATGCACACACACACACACACACACACACACACACACACACACACACGCGCTGTTTAACAGCATCCTCCCAATGTGTTTTAATCTTAAACACACAGATTTAAGAGAGGACACTGATGGGTCTTTCTCCTCCTTCATCTTCACCTCCTTCTCCTGCCCCGTTGTCACCCTTTTTCTTTAAGCCGTCTCAGTGATGTGAGGCATTTATTGAAAGCAGAAAGTGTGTGCATGTGTGTGGGGGCATAAAAGTGGGCTAATTGGGGCCTCGGAAACATGTTTATTTTCTCACTTGATCGTTTCACCCCCCCCCTTTTCATTTCTTTTCCAGCTAGTCACAGCTGATATGTGAAATAGTAAAAAGCAAAGAGCAAGACACAAACTCACACAGACACACGGACCAATTTAATGTGCCATAGGGCAGCTGTGGGGAGCATGTATTGAACAAGATCTGTCTATCTTAACTAAATGACCATCAGGGTGCAGGGATCTCCACTGGTCCACTCTGCCTTATCGATACTGTGCTGCTCGGCCTATTCAGCAGCAAAGAGCTTTCCTACGGCTACAGCTCAACACCAGATCAATGTCATGAGCAATGCAGACAAACTGCTGCTAAACAGACTGGCCCCTGCCTCGAAGGCCCTGCCACAGTACCAGCTCCCCCAGGCTCAGATCGTTCAACTAATGGAGGTCTCCTCTGGGACCCCCAAGGGCCCCTAACCACCAAACAGGCCCCCGAGGATTCACTCCCCCTTCTTTCTGCCATCTCCTCTTCCATGAATTGTTTCTCTATTCACATGGTTGTATCGACCCTGTCCTCTTAATCAGAAGTGCTGACCGATGCTCGTGTGCTTTGACGTGTGCTGATGACATCTCCGCTAATACGGATTTATGTATTTCAACTAATAACTGCACGAGTCAGCTTGGCTATTCCAGGTAGTGAAAAGCAAGGGAGAAAAAAATCGCTCTCCCTCACCCTCCCTCTGAATGTTGCAGCGATCCTTCATCACATGACTCTTTGACGAGTCATTCTCCTGCATTTGTCTTCTGTAATAACATTGAAAATAGAAAGAGAAGAAAAAAAAGTGGTGGAAAGAACCTGCATATTTGTCATTTCCGATTGTTTACCTTTTTCACGGCAAATTGATTTTTACATCTCCTGTTACTGGAAGCTCTCCGGGCTCGACTGCCAGGCCTGTCTGGCTCTGAGCTCGGCTGCCAAACCCGTCTATGGGCTTTATGACCTGGCTCTGGGGAGGACTTTTAAGGCTTTTAACTCACAAGTCATTTCAGTGATACAATTCTGCTTTTGTCCTAACCACCTTTGTTGTTTTCTCTTTCTCTCTGCGGACTCCCACTCTTTCTTTCTTCCCTTCACTGCTCATGTCTCTTTTCCAGATCTTTTTCCCATAAGTTGAGTTTAAGTCACAGACTTATTTCTTGTCCATTCCTGTTTGTTTGCTAAATAGGTGGATCCGTTGCCTCATGACCGGTTAACCATCAAACAGAAAACACACGCTGTAGGAAACACACGCATCGAAGCCCTCCAGCTGACATTTAAGGCTTGCTGTGGGGCGGCCCTGGTTGAAGCTGCTAGAGTTTCACTGTGGTGGCTGGGAGGCTCGCTGTGGTTCGGATCTTCCTGGATTCTAGTAGGACTGAGGTTTGCCTGCAGGGACCTCCAGTGAGCCAGGCAGCAGGCCTGGGCTAAACTCAGACCAAAGCCAGGAATAGTCCTCAACGCGGAGGGCAGGCCTAATGGTGTGTTTGCAAGGGCAAACCCAAACAAACAACCTGAAGTTTGAATTGAAGGACCGAGTTCAGCTCTGGCCAGATGCTGCAGAACAGCAGAAACACACACAAACACGTGCAAACACACAGTGCAAGTGTATACAATGAAGCAATGGCTGAAATAGACTTGTGGCGAAAGAAGTGCACCATGTACCTCCAGACTAAAGTCATGCCATTAGCTCCAGCAATGTGCACATGTGTGGACTTTTGCCTAACACACATCGTGCCTGTGTGTGTTTTGCGTGTGTGCTGCACATGCTAAGTGAGGGTCTACGACTCCCCGCCATATTCACATTAATGAGAGAAAACGGCCAGAAAACCTCTTCTGTAATTACTCCCCAAGGAGCAAGGTTTCAGCATGACCATGGTGCATGAATAAATACACACTTGCGTGCGCAGAGAAAAACATACAGTACGATGAAACATCTGAAACAGCAAGAGGCTGACATTTAAGTGTGTTCACCTGTTGTGTATGGGAGCGAAGGCGTAAGGGAAGAAGAAAATAATACCGGGAATAATATGTAATCATAGAAGCTATAAGGGCATCTGCTAATTAGTACCATGCCACACAGGTGTGTGTATTTGTATGTGTGCAGATATGTTAAATGGCTTTTTGTAAACTCACATTCTGACCTTTCATCTTACAAAAAGCCCCTCCTCAGCATTACCAACACCAACAAATCTATGAGAAGCCATAAAAGTGCTCATCTTGGTTTCATTAGAGTTTGAGTGTTGATGCGCGTGTGTGTGAGTCAGCACAGGACAGGAGGATACTGAGAGACACACATTATGGGATGTGCGTAAGGGCAAATGGCCATATGAAATCACTGCCTTTGTCACAATGCGTCACTTCTGACTTTTCTGCCTTTCATAAAACCACGCATCAGCTCATAACAACCACAGCAATCATCTTCAACAAACACACACTGTTTTACACACACACACACACACACACACACACACCCACATGTAAAAACCTGCTTACAGTCAGGCGAAGCAGCAGCAAACCACGACAAAACCAGGCAATCACTTTGACTGTCTGAGAATGAAAAGCTGAGAAAGAAGTCTTTGAGCCGCACACGCGCGCACACACCGCCTGCCCAGTGTTTGTGGTGGCGGAGCACAGCTGGTAACATCTGGATGTATTTTAGAAGTGTTTACATTTCCAAAATGCTGAAAAACTGAAGAAGAGAAACGGAATTCTGAAAAACACTGCAGGTGCCAGAAGAGCAATAAAAAAAAGGAGCGAGCCCAGAAGAGAAGATTGTTTGAAATCTATCACGTTGGAGTTAGTTCACGTACACACACACACACACACATGCTCATAACCATCAGCCAGTTACAGTTACTGCCATAATCCTGGTCCAACAATAACTGACATCTGGTGTACTAACTGGCAGGCTGCGGCCTCTACATCTGAGTTTTGTCCCTTCAAGCTTCCCGTACTGCGGCCGTTCAAACGAAAATCGAGACTCGTGCATCGGCTTCTATATGCAGCATCTCTAGTGCTCACGGGCTGACAACCAGTCTTACGCACTCACCGCCACACACCGCACAGCAATTTCCTCCAACACACACACACACACACACCAAACAGCTGCGTTTCCATTTTACTTCCCCTAAATGACGAAAACACAAAAACAGTTGGACTTCGTTTGGCCTAATCAAAACTGACATGGAGAACAGCTCGGTGAGGTGACGTCAACAAATCAAGACACGCACGCATACGCACACAGAACGAGGAGAGTCCATAGGATGTAATTTCAGTGATTGGGTGTAATTTACCAGTGTAAGTTGAAACCAGAGAGGGCAAGCGGAGTGATTCCTGCTCGATCAGAAGTGAACTAAACACACTGGGGTGGGGCACAATACAAGCACAACACACACACACACATAAACACACACAGAGGGCTTACCATCGACGTTCACTCATCTTACAGCGACTTATGATGTTTTGAATGGAAAGAGGCCCCAAGTGTGTGAGATGTTAAGAAATGACAATGTGCTTGAATTTACAAGAAATCTTAGCATGTCCCACGAAAAAGTGTCCATGGGATCATTTTAATCCGTGTAGGTATGCCACTTTCCCAGGGCCCACCATAACCTCAGCACACACACACACACACCTACACACACTTACACACACACAGGGTAGATTATTAAGGCAACCTCGTGGCACATGGAAGTTTCTGATGGATTTAACATCAAGAATGATTGTTAACTTTTAGGACTAAAGAGACTTGGAGTGACTCCCTGAGAAAAACAGAGCTCTTAGCCAGACACACAGATCACATGACAACCAGGCTACAGCAGCACGGACCCCTGGGAAAACGGCACAGTGCCATCGCTTAGATCACACAGACTCAGCAGCCAAGAAGAAATGACACTGTGTAGATATATCATATTTAGGTATGAATATACCATTCATGTGCAGAGGTTTGAAGTGGATTTTGCTGTGAATATGCACATCACAGTCAAGTGTTAAAAAAAAAAAAAAAGAAAAAAAAAAGATAATCACCGTGAAATAAATTAAACCTATTAAGAGGAACGTATGCTCAAGGTGACAGAAGAAATTAATTTGGCTCAACTATTGAGACCCATACCTCCACCCCACTATAGGATTTCTACCAAACTAATTACCACGCTCCACTTTCAGAAATAATAAGGAAAGTACTTAATAGGTTAGGATTCACCCCTGCATTCATATGTCCATTTAACATCCCTGCTTTTATGCCCACACACTCCTGCTTTAATGCAATTTCACATCCGTGATTTAAAATAGAGGAAAGAATTATATTTCAAGAGGTATCAGGATTAGAATATGCAAGCAGCGATATTAAAATACTGTACGGTTCTCTGTGTGCACGCCACGCCGTTCTGAGTGGCTGGAGCTGAGGTAAAGATGTTAAATAATATTTTTTGTAACAGTTAAGCACAACAGAGGAACTACAATAGAACCACAGATCTCTGATTAGTCTTTTCTCGCTGTATATTAATTTTTTCCTTCTCCATTTTATGCTGGTTAGGAGTTTAATTTTTAAACAGAGCACAGATATGAAAAAGACCCCCGAGTGTGCACCCCCTACGCCACCATCAGAAGTCTGTTTATCTAGTCAGCCATTCGCTCCAATTATAACAACATCCAAATGCAACTATTGTTTCATCTCAAACATTTTTTAAAATTAAAATCACTTTTTTTTTGTGTTTTTATGCTCCAACTTCCCACACAATTAGCATTTTATCCTTCCTCCCCAGGCTATGGAGAAAGTCAAAATGCAGGTTTTGTTCATTAGATGTGCAGCAAAAGTTAAGCAAGACGGAAATAAATAAATAAACTGAGTGTCCTCTCAAAAGGTTTTTATTAAGATTATGCTCTTACATGAATTTGAATGCAATTAAAATTAATTGTGAATTTCATGAAGATCTTAATCAAATCCTTTTTCCTTAAAAATATACATCCTCATCCATCACCTGGTTCTGTGTATTATGAATACTTATTTTACAGGGTATTAAAACATGCATAGATCCATCATGACCATGACATGTCTCAAGGTGCAACAGCTGAGATTACGTCAGAAACATAAATATAAAGTATAGATATTTTAAATAAAAGGTTAAGAGGCTGAGCAGGAGAGTCTGCAAAGTGACAAGGTTTTCCATTAAACTCCAGTAGAGGAGGGGGAGAAAAGGGGAAGAGGAGTTCACATTATCTAAGAGAATTCCAATTAACACTCTCCCCCTCAGTAATTAGCTACAAAAATAGCTGGCGAACAAACCCAAACTCCCAACCCTGATGCCTCTGCATTGCCTAATTAATTCTCAATCAGGTGCATCTGATTCAGAAAAATAATCTGATAGTGTAAATGACAGACAGAGCTAAATACAAAGAATATCATTCAAGACCAACTGAAAAGAAAATGTGTGACTTATGCGTGTAATTTACATGAGAAAAAACACCAAAACTATTCAGATAAAATATGAGAAATGAAGCTAATAATAGTCCTTATTGATCAATCTGAGCCAAATAGAAGAAGGGCAAGTCATAGCGAAAAAATCTGATATCTGCACTCATTTGCTGCCTCACTGGTCACTTCTTCCACTGTTTAATATAAACAGATGAGGCCTTTCCTCACAGTTTTTCCAAATCCTGTCTTTTTAACGGTGGCTTCTTGGACTCTACAGCAACGTCAGCACGGCAACTATTAAAACAGCATGTGCCCCACACCGCTACACACATTTTACATCCACAAGCACACACACGAGAGACCTCCGTACTGTTTGGTGAACGTTCAGCCTCTCCTCTGTAAAGCAAAACGCCTTAAAGGTTTCACACACATACGGTAACAGTGATGCAGATAAAACTTATCAGAGCAGGTATCTGCACAAATTGCATTAAGATGCTATCTATCAGCTAGGCTATCAAAGACCAGTGCAACAACACGCGTGGCCACAGGGTGGGCTGTAAGGTCCTGTTCTAATAATTCCATACTAATTTATCTGCTTTTCAATATGCACAAGGTTGCTTGTTTCGATTAGACACACACACTCAGACACAGCTTGTGGCCAATACACTTACCTTAGCATAACTTTTAATATGCAGAGATACCAATCGTTTAGATTTACTGATTTTGCAGACACGCACACGCACACACATTTAAACTAAGACACACACAGACATAGTGGCACATTATATAAGCACGCTGTCACTTGTTGATCTGTATCTGGACAAGTCAAATTGTGATAAAGTCACTCTACAACTACAGCAATCGATGGAAGTAATTTATTTACCTCACCAGGCAATTTCGGCTCTGTCTTCAGAGAGAAGGAGAGAGGGAGAAAGAAAGCAAGATTTGGCAAGCATCTGTGAGTGGTGTGTAAATTAATCTAGCAGCAGTGAGATCCAGAGCCATGTATAAGTCCATAAAACAAGAGGAGGTTAAAGCAGCTCACATCATACACACACGCATCAGGCAAAGGTCCAACACCCAAACCACTTCTTCCAGAGAGAGACAAGATGTGAAACGTCATCTCTGTTCCATTAATGTGATGTGCTCTCCCTGGATGCTACTAAAAAAAGAGGAGGGAAAAGAACAGTTAAAGGGTTCTTTTTCCTCTTTTTTTTGGTTTTTCTTGCTTTCTCTCCATTCAAAAGCAACACACACACACACACACACACACTGGAGAGAGGCCTGTCCATGGTCCTTGACTTTAACTCAGTGAAATAAAAGGCACTTAACTAAGCCTCAATGATCGATACAAACGCTGCTGCTGGCTTTTTTTTTTCCACACACACATCCACACATGCAAACACACACTTATCCCACCTCCTCAGATGCTCATGCATATGCATGTCCAGCGTGATTTATGCATCCTGGCGGGGGTGTGAGCCTATCTGAGAGCAAGGCCAACATACAGGTCAGCTCATTTGTAAATCAGTTGCCTATTTATGGATGTGTATATGTGAGTGTTTGTGTGTATATGTGCATATCTGTGGATGTTTGTGCCTATAAATCTGTGAGGATGTGCATTCGGGTAGGGGTCAGCTTTGGAAATAGGCTCATAATCACCATAGCGCCTTCATTCATTATATTTATTGAAGTCTTTCCAGCTTCTGCTCATGGATCGTGTAAATCATGCGAGTTCTCCACAATGGCTTGATGTCCTTTCACTGTGTGTGTGTGTTTTTTTGTGTGCATTCCTGGTCATGTCCACTGAGTGCTGACAACCTCTGCCAGCCTGTGCTCTGACCCTGCTCTTTGCAGCAGGAAGTCACCCAGCTTGGTGACCTCTCTTATTATAAACCCAGGGAAGGCTGAGGAAAAGTCCTCAGAAAAACACCTTCCATCAGGGCAGCTGTCAGTTAATGGGGTCCCCGTGGTCTCCTCTGTCCTATATGCACTGGATTATGGGTAAAAATAAGACAAGATCTACACCCAAAGAGGTGTTAGGGGTTAAACGTACTTTAATTTGCGGCATAATCTGAGAACATAGCCTTCTGTGCACACAAAGTGAGTGAAAAAAAGTGTGTGCACTCCTTTGTGGAAACTCAGCGGTTTTGCTCCACCCTCCTCCCACCTCCTCTGAACAACAGATTTGGACTAATAGGGCAGCTGCTTGTCCCCCCGCACCCCCCAAAGCCCACTCGGCTGCTCCCCTTTAAACCCTTCCACCCTGTCTCCCTTCCCAAGAAAAAAGGAGCTCAGAAGGAAGTCTGTTGTTTTCAACTTGTTTTTGAAAAGCTCTGAATGGAAAAGTTTAAACCCTTAAGACAATCAATCTAGAAACAGTTGCACTTGTTGGTACACTATTTTCATTGAATGGTGCCTAGGATGTGCACGTTTAAATGATAT
>JAOXYM010000003.1:28153581-28167054 GCA_028567055.1 Leptatherina wallacei | reverse complement strand
CACACACACACACACACACACACACACACACACACACACACACACACACACACACACACACACACACACACAGATATATATATATATTTCTACACATATACAAATAAACAGAGCCAGAACGGGAATGCAGAGCACAGAGCAAATTACCCAAACATTCACAAACAAGCTTAGATGTGCCCACACCCACTCTGGTACACATATGAGTGTGCATGTTTACAAATAAAGACAAAGTGGGAAGGCAGCTTATACACACATAAACACACACATACACACACACATCCAAACATACCACTGCTGCCTTTGTGGTTTTGCAAAGACAACAACAGACTGTGGCTCTGCAGCACCCTGCT
Organism: Leptatherina wallacei; assembly: GCA_028567055.1. Lineage (NCBI taxonomy): Eukaryota > Metazoa > Chordata > Actinopteri > Atheriniformes > Atherinidae > Leptatherina > Leptatherina wallacei. Next base: position 28,166,704 of record JAOXYM010000003.1, on the reverse strand, counting down.
ACAGCATCTCAAGGCAATAAATGACTGAGGGCACGGAGAGAACGCCTCTCCACTTCTCCTGAAGTGCAGTACCTGTGGACAAAGTGGGTTTGTCTTCGTGTAGCCTTGGTGCAGACAATGGCATCTGCATAAATCTCCCTATATGCATACAACAATTGTTGGGGAGATCATCGCCGTTCGTCACCTGGCTCTTATTAGCCACTCACAAACATGTTTACTGTCACAGCTGCTCCACATCCCACAACCACACACTCATCCAGATACACTGAAGTGAAATAAGGGGGGAAGACTTGCTCAGAAAATGTGTTTATCAGTCTTCTCTCTCCATCTTGGCCTTTTGTAAGAAGGCAATAATTAGGGAGTCCCGGCCAAAGCGGTGGTGTACGTGTTAACAAGCTGTTTTAACACACTCACACACTTCTTCTTCCCCATATGCAGCGACAGCCAAGGAGAGAGCCAGAGAAGATCTTATTCTAAGCCTCAAGGACTCACTCCATTTTAAAGCAATCGTGACCCCATAGTTGAGTCTCCAGCAGGTTGGACTATCAAGACTCTGAAACAAAAAAACAAAAAAAAAACTGACGAACTGAAGACATAAGTGAAAGAAACTTAATTCTCTTTGAAGCAGAATTGTCTTCATAAAAAGATACAGAATCTTTATTTAAGAAAAAAGAAGAAACGTTTGCAGGGATGAAGGATTAACCGTCCAAGTGGCTGTTGACTCAAAGATGAGGAAGGATTTCAACTGTAATTTTCTTTTAACTTTCTTACGCAAAGTCAATTTTCAGTGTTGCCATTTAGAGCTTTAAGCACCCAGGTTCATTATTATCTTTTCAACCGTCGTGATTTTATAATAGTTCTTTAACTTTCCTTTGTTGACAGTTCATTTTGACATTATACAGCCTACTTAAGTGAACAAAAATCAATGAACAATAGAAATTTATATCTGGATTTTTTATTTATTTTTTTATTCAGTAGAGAAGACATTTTAATATCTCAATTGATTTTACTTCTTTGGCTACTCTTTGATTTCTACATGGACTTTAGCATGCAAAACTTACCATGGTGGTGCGGTCCAGTGATTTGGTACTTGACTGTAAATGTTGGCAGAGCTGCAGGTGCAACATTGTGTTAATATTACTCTAAAGAAACTGTTTATCATCCAAAATCAAAATCCCTAGAATGTTTTGTACGTGTAGTGGTGTAAATAAGCCCATTTATTCAAACATCATACTTGACGTTTGCTAAAAAAAAAGAAGAGAAAAAGTGCCTAACTAGAGCATTTCAATTTTATTATACTTTTGTACTTTAACGTCACTCTATATTCAGGTGGGAAATTTTCAGTCTGAACTCCACTAAACTTATCTAACAGCTATGATTTCATCTGAAACATCTTGGAAATCAAACATGCACTTTGGATATTAACCGTAGCTAACTCTGATGGAGTCACGTCTGATTGCATGTCATGACTGCTTTTTTTTTTACTTTTATTCATTTTGACTCCTGGAGTTTCAGCTGTAATGGGCAAGTTTACTCCTGCACGCTTGAATATTTGGCTTGTTCAGCCACTGCTTACATTTTTCTTGCAGGCTCCAGGTCTTAATATCCTATACTCATTGGTTTTTAGAACCAACAATTTTGTTGCGATAGCTTTAAGGTAAAACTTGAGCTTTTTGTGCTCACAAAAATATGAAAATAATCACATTTCAGATTGTTGCTGTAATGTATGCTCATGCAGTTTACGTTTCAACCTAAAGAAACATTGGTTTGTGTTTTCACTAACAAATTTCAGGAAAGGGAAGTGTGTGAAACTGAAATGTGACTCATTTAACTTATGTGTAGTTGAAAACAATCGTCACTTGGTTTTAAGCAGGGCTCATTACTCAAATGAGTCTAAAATTTGTACAATCCAAAGAAATAAAAGGACCACAAAAGAAGATATTTTCTCTCATGTATCATATGTGTCACATGCTTGATTAAGCCTAACCTGAGCAGAGGAAAAGTAACTCAGGGAATGAGTGTCAGTTATTTCTTTTTTGTGTGTCTGCATCAACAATAAAAGGCTCCTCGGACTGCTGCCATGTGTCACCATGGCTCATCACGATCGACAGCTTTGCCTTGACCACCAGTGAAACGGAGTCATTGCAAACGGCATACAACTTTTGATTTCCAAATGTTCTCTATGGAAATGTCTAAATGGAAATAAAAAATCGAATCAATGACTTGATGAACTTTTCAGACAAATAATTAGATTTTGGAAAAATAAATTCGGAAAATAAATCCTAAATAATAAGATTGGTGCATTTTCATATTTCAGAACAATGACACTAGATAATAAACAAACTCATACTCAAGCTGTGTGTGTGTGTGTGTGTGTGTGTGTGACAGGGCCTCTGTGATGCTACACGCAGGTTGAGGAGCTCGGAGCTGCCAAGCCAGTCATGACGTAACTGCTCCAGTCATTGTGTGTCAATTTAAACGCAATTCAATACGAGAAATTTAGGAAATATCCCCCAAATATTTTCCCTTCATCTACTCACATGCAGGACATAAAAACACACTGTCAGAAAGTCTCACACACACACACACACATATTTGCAGCACCTTCAAACCCCTCCCTCTTGCGATCTTGTATCAAAGCAAACAAATGACATGCTGTCTTCTCCTCTCTCTCCCCCCCCCCCACTGTCTTTTTTGATGTGTGGTTGTGTAAAATGACACGCCGTATCTCTCCAGCTGACATTATCACTCACCAGCGCGCTCACATCTTCCGGCCGCACGCCTTTCCCACAGGACTCCCTACAGCAGGGGTCTTTGTCTCTGAAAGCATCACACACTCACACACACACACACAGAGGAAGATGTGGAAAAGCCTATGCGATTTTACCTCCGCATTGTGTGCTGTCAGTTTAAGAAATGAAAGAGAGAGAGGAGACATGGAGAGATGCAGAGGAGGGATAGTTGCTTTATTTTCCTTTTTTTGGTGTGCATATGTGTTTCTGATGATGGGATGTGCAGCAGGTCTTTGCTGTGGGGAAGATTTTTAATGCAATAGAAAGAAATTTAAGCTGACATGTCCAACAACCCTGAGACAACGGCCAGCTAAAGACTAGATGGGTGGATAGATGGTCGGAGAGGTGTTTGTTTTACAGAAACAACATACTGAGCAACGTATCCGTAAATGCAGGAAGAGAAAGTAGAAGTGAGATCAAATTTTCATGACTGAAAACTGAAAGTGTTTGTAGATTAAAAAGAAAACTGTCTCAGCGTGTGGGGAACTGAAATCAATCAAAGATAACTCAAATTTAAGAATGTCAGTGAGGAATTAAATGGTTCAAGAAAAAAAACATTGACATTAACAATAATAATGATAACTACCTCCAGGTTGAGGAGACATCCACATCACAGCACAAAAAACTTCATTGCCTGTACAACTCCTTGCTCTTTGACACTGTACAGACATACACAAAAAAAAGAAATTTGACAAAAGCATGTTGTTGACATTGAAGATACATAGATTTCCTTTCATTTATTTCAAATAAATCACCTCTCTGCCTCCCTCCATCCTCCACCCCTCCACCCATTCAGGAGGACATCACAGCTTTCGCTGTTTTCTTTTCCCCTTGTGTGATCAAAAGCTCTCCTCAGTTCACGACAAATTCGCTCATTTGAGATAAATCAAATAGTAAAAAAAACAAACATTTAATGTCCTGTAGTTTTCACAACCTTGAAGGCTTCACACCACTGAAAGCAACATGTATTTCATTCAGGTTTGGATGTAGAATTGGCTGTGACGTTTATGTTATCTGTTTGTGTGTATGAACTGTGGTTGTGAAAGGCTGAGGGATTTCTTTTGATCTACACGTCAGCTTCCAAGACAATTCATCCGCTTCGTTTTAACATCTCGCTCCTGCTCAATGCCCCTAGTTTAACTGACAACTGTTTATGTGTATTACTTTTTTTTTGTCTTGTCAAAAAGAAAAAAAAAAGAAATGCGTTGGACTGTCCTTGTAATTTGTCACAAATATTCACAGAATGATAAAAACAAACACAACCTTGCATCATTTATCTATTCAGCTCTTCTTTCTGCTTGTACTTGTAGACTTGAATAAATAAACGTTTCAAGATTGGTTTAAGAGAAATGGTCGTTCACCTGCATCAGATAATGTGTTAAAGATGAAAATGTTTTAAAAATTGATCAATTTTAAGATAATCAAAAAGAAGACTAAATTTTAGGCGAAAGCAAAATCTTAACTGTTTGCATTTATTATCTATGTTATTGTTGTTCCTTGTAAAAAATGAAATAAAAATAAATAGATTTAGTTTATTATTAGTTAAGAATACTTTAAACCCCACATTGAAATGCTAAAGTTCCAAGGCTTGTAGCATATTAATAATAACCTTTACACATCTTTGAGACTCCTGAAAGAACAGCCAAGGATTAGCATGCAAAAAAAAAAAAAAAAAAAAAAGCGTCTTGCAGAATTACAGGTCAGTCATGGTTGTGTGTGTGCGTGTGTGCGTGCACTCCATAAATGAGACAGACACTGAAGGCCATCAGAGGTCGTCAAATTGCTACTGTTCGTTTTGTCCAGTCAAATGCTCGTGTGAGCCAGTCTTGACTGAATTTCAATAATCATCCTGAAGGACTTTTCGTCTTGGGCCACATTCTCCTAAATGTATCTCTCTCTTTCTAATTCCCCTTCACAATACATCTGGCTCAGGCTACTCATCATGTCATTGGTCCCTTTTCTATTCCCTTGTGTTTGATTCTGACAAATACACGGATTATCGGCCAGGGGGATTTTTAAATATATGGCTAATGTGAGCTTTCATGCCTGTGCTTTAATCTGCTGAGTATTTAAAACCAATCTTAAGGACGGGAGAAAACGCAGAGGTCAGGCTTTTTCTATGCCCGGCACCAAAAGGAGAGGGAGTGAGATCGAGAGAGGGAGAACAAGTGAAAGAGAGAGCAAAAGAAAGACAATGATTTCTCTGCTATTTGAATTTTAACTAGGATTAAATGTAGAATCGCAGGTATCAAATCTCATCTGGCTGTACATTTTAAGAGTAGTCCCTCAAAGTAAGGAAAAGTTGGTCTCATCATTGTGGTCGTGTTAGTGCGTGAGAGAAAGATTCGAAGAGAGCCTGAGGTAAGGGTGTTTCTCTGCTTTTTCACTTATCATGGGCCGGCCTTTCTGGGACTTAAAATTGGGCCTAAAATGAGAAAAAAAAAGAAAAAAAAACACATGTCCCTCACTTCCCTTTTAACAGGGTAATGACACGATATGGATGAAAGTTCCCATCATGTGTCCATCCAGTTGCTCTGCTGTCGAGTGTCGTCACCTCATTTACTATTCAGACACTTTCAGCTCCTTATTACTGTCTGTCTTCCACCTTTCCTTTCATCTTTTTCCTTGTTTCTGCTCCCCTCTTGTCCACAAGCACTTGTCTCCCATCCTCTCAGCTCTATCTTTCTTTCACCCTGTCATTTTGTGTGCATGTTACCGGCAGACGTGGCCTTTGGCAGTTAACGGGGCCATGTGTGTGTCTGCTCTATCGGGCTAAAGAGAGTGGCATTACCTCTGCAGCTTTAAACTGCATCAAACAACTTGCAGACCTTTCCTTTTATGGCTGTAATATGAGGTACTTAACATATAGCTGCCATAAAGTGCAACAGATGCGGGGTCAGGGAACTTGAATGCACGAGCAGGCATGCACATACTTTACTCTGCAGAAAACTATTGGTGGAGTTGGAGAAAAATCTATGTAAAGTATAAGCCCAGTGAAGTTTTTATGGTACAGACTCATGTCTTACCCAGGATAGTTAAGTAGGCCAAAGCTGATATCATCTGATACACTTGTTTGCTCGCCAACCATACAATCACAGTCTTTCCCTGCTGAGGAAGCATTCAAACTGCTATTTGAACATCAATGCAGCATGCAAATAACATTCACCACCCCTTTTAACATCAGATAAGATAAACCGCCATGCCTCGTCTCTGGTTGTGCGGAGATGTGTTTTGCATCCTAAGGCTACGCTTTTGTTGCAAAACAGCACAAATGAGCCCTCTCAGCAACTTTCCTTGGAAAAGAAAAGTCAGTAAAGCATGCATGCATGTATGCACCACAGTCTGCTAGGCTAGTCTGTGTGTGTTAAAGCAAAATGAGACTTACTGGTTAGAGAGGGTAAGATGGAGACAGGATTAGAGAGGGGAGTGGAGGAGTGAGGTGGCCCTTTAATTTGGAAAGTTTGATGTGAATGACGCACATCTGGCTCCCCAAGATGATGGATTCTGCTCCACATGCAATATGGGAAAGTGATCCATCCTTCTTTTTCCCACTCTATCGTCTCCCTCCTCCTTCTGCATCCCCAATTCCTTACCTCAGTGTCCCATATCATCAGCATGCAACTACTTTTCCCCCCTCTAACAGTCTCTCACATCACTTCCTCCTTCCTGCTTTCCTGACTCCTTTGGCAAGTTTGACCCGACTGAGCTGCAGCCTAACAGAGAGGGAATCAGAAATCTGTGGAGCTGACTCAACAAACAGAACTTTTGAATCCTCATGGATTTTAGATATATTTAATAATATTTGAAAAGTATCGACTTGAATTTGTAGTAGAAAATATTACCGCCTGTATCTGTATCACTGTGGGCATTAAACAAGATGATATCGTTCATGTTCTGGCACAGAATATTTTCAAGTATCAGCAGCGACATACATTATCACTTCCATCATACATCATTTAGGTCCTCTGATTGAGCATCGCATCGCCAACTAAGCACAATTTCCTTACAATTACTGCATCACTGCTGAACCCAAGCTTGACGTTATTGTTTTTGTGATTCATCCCAGTTGTTTTCTTTTGTTGCTATTTTTACAGCAGTTAATCAGAAATACAGCTGTCTGAATGCAAATTTACTAATATTTGCTCAGAATCAGGAAGATGATCACTTTTAAACAGCGGTGATTCTAGATCTCTGGATGTAACACTGCTCATTCTGTTGTAAGACATGGCTGCATGTGTCTCAATATGTTTCATATAAGCTCTCAGATTAATTTATGGGTATGTTATCTATGTGTTTCTTTGAAAGGGACGCATAATTATATACAGACTTTAAGAATTGCAGGTAAAGTCTATTTTATCTTTTACACAGGAAGAAGAGCCATTGTTTGCATCAAGAGGTGCACGAGATATTTTGCTCTTTTAGAAATTACAAAGGGTAAGATGCAAATAAGGGTCATTAAATCATAAATTAAAGCTGGCCACCAATGTCATTAAACATTATTTGATTAAATGTAGGCTGTATGGCTGGTGGACTACGATTCAGAGTAGGGGCAATATCTAATGGCAATGAGAATTGGACGCAGAATACTGAAAACAAGTTGAGACATTAAAATACCATCTTGATGTAGGTTATCAGCATGTAGTGGTAAGGAATGTTAACCAAAGCTCATTTTCTACAAAACATCATATAGTGTAACTTCCAAACAGCATCTCATGCTAAGATGCTGATCTTTTACTGGGTTTAAGTTGCAATGTCAAATTACTAAAAGTGCATGCAGTTATAAACCATTTTAGCAAAATCCAGTGTTAGTCCAAAATTAGAGGTTGATGTCAAACTATTTGTGTTCAATATCAACCTGACTTCACTGGAACGAAAAGTTCAGTCTTTTTGTGTAATTAAAGTCAAGGACTAGCAGGGTATCAGCATCAATATAAAGTAGAATGGTGCATTTAAGAATGAATTCCGTATTATATTAGTGCATTATTGCTTTGATGCTGAAGTTGGCCTATTTCTTGAATGAGTTTACCAACTATAATCAATATCTTTTATATTCAGCTTTACCTTTAGCAATAAAATTCAGTTTATTTGTTTATGACATGATTATATGTTATATTAATAGAGTATTAACTAAATTGTAAAGTAACTGGTTATTGAAGTGAACAAAAATATCTCTGACCTATTCTATAGTAAAAGTAAAGGTTTTAACTGAAAACAATTAATTGAATAACTTAACTCAGCTCAAAAAAACAACAAATAAATATATTTGTTTTTATGGTGTCTAATACACAGGACTACACATCCTGCTCAAGGATCACTGTGTTTCACAGACAACTATTACTGGCACACAATGTGCTTGCACTCATGCACATTTGTAGCAGAGTTGATTACATGGAAAACAAAACAGCAAGAAGCAAACACAGTGGGAAATATATGTTTTTAAATGTCTGAAGTTTGGGACTGTTGTGCACAAAAGAGAAGGAAAAATACTGTACAGTTTATCTGTTGTGAAGCCAAATGACCTTGACTGAGTAGCACAGTCAGTGATTTAAGCAGCTCAGCAGAAATAAGCTAGTCTACACATCCAGTCCGCAAAGAGTAATCAAGAAAAACACGTTTTGGTTTGAAAAACATTGAATTCTAGTTGAGATGGATGCTGAAAGACAACACTTGTTAACTGTGGTTCATTTCTATTGGTGTTTGAAAAAAAAAATCAGACAATGCTATTTATGATGATATCATCAGAGATGGTCTTTGTTTTCCCTTTTGGATTAGGAAAGTATTTTTCATTTAATTTCATATTGATATTATCTGACAAGTCTCTGCAGTGAGTGTATGGAGGGAATGGACATACATAACTGTTTAATGTAGATGCACCTCTGATTGGCAAAACATTTAATGTTGCAAAAAGTTCAACATGGCTGCCACCACTAGTTGTAGGATTTGGGGTATAACAAGTCAGTTTCATCATAAATTAACAGTTGTTAATGACAGGGATCCCACAACTTATCGAACAATCAGCAGAACATGGACTTTAACATCTTGAACCAAAAACAGTTCTTTCTAATATTTATATGTACCACATTTCTACATGTGTCATATATAAAACATACAAACTGGCAGTCAAGTTAAAGTGGATCGCCCAGTCAACATCCTGGTACTTGATTTTTGAACATGTAGATCAAAATGACCAAGGAGTGTGACGCAATCCATCAAAATGTCCATAATAAACTAACTTTAAATATATTTGAAACAAACTTTAAACATTGTCTGCATTCAGTAGCAAGATGAACCCATTCATTTTTCTCTACAGTCATTGTGACTAACTAACATCAATCCCTCGTCCCAAATTTAGCCCAACATTTCTAAATCAAAGCACTGATGCTGGTAAAGAAGATTTTAATCAGATGATGTCATATTTGTAAAACCAGAGACAGTTGGTTATTGTTATTTCAGTTACTATTTCTGACTACTTCTGTGTTGTCTGGTAAAATCATTAAGAATTGATTATCATTTATTCATTATTGTTATTATTCTATTATTCATTATCAAGTTAGAAGGAATTCACTTGCATTAAAATGCAATATATGAGAGCAGAGCAAGTAGGAAAGAAGAAAATATATAAAATGCTCACACTGCTTGATAGGTATAATGCAGATACTATCAACATTATAATGGTCATTATTTATACAAAATACTGCCATTTTGTCTTAAAAAAAACGTTTATTTTTCAATGTAACACTTATTTGCACTAATACGAGTTTAGTTTCTTTCGACACATGTATGAAATTTAGTCATTTGTTGTATTTCCTATATGGAAACCAATGAGCAGTTATCTCAGGAGACATGGTTCTTCTTTTTTCTGTTTCTCTTATAAATAGTTACTATTTCTCTTATAAGGCAAAAGTATTTCTCAATCAGTTACTCAAATAACTGATGGAACTGATAGCATATGCAAATTAACCAATTGGTAGAGCCCAAGTGCAAATGCACCAAACAGAAATGTTAAGTTAATACAAGTAACAAACTAATTCAAAGCCCAAGAAATCCTTAGTTTCAACCCGCTTTGGTTTGTAACAGTCTGACTTTGCCAATAAACCTTAACAGGTGTTTTTGATGTTACCAACTGTTCGAGCAGTTCCCTGTAAAATTCAGAAGCAAATGACAAAATTTTTCCTCTGCGGTGCATAAATACCTTCATACACTATATATCTCTGTCACTGTGACACTTGCACTGCAGTTAAATTCAACATGGTGACGTTAGTTTGTGTAGAAGCAATTGCCATGTATTGCAATTTACTCCATAATTGCTACAGTTGTTATCAGGTAACCAAAGCAAACTCACACAGATGTTATGGGGGAGAAAAGTAAATGTGATTACACATGTTTGGATGCATATTTAAATAGCATGTGCAAAGACTGCAGAGCAGCCTCAGCCTGTCACTGGGTATGATGTCGCAGCGCCATCAACTCAAGTCATCTGTTGTTCTGTAAACAGAGGCAGATTAACTAGACTCAATTAAAAAAAGGTTTTTCATTGTATAATGATCATTTGTTGTCTGCTGGTTATTGTAACCTGTTTTCAAAGAGTGGTCACTGCAGTGGACACCTATTGAAAGGCTGTTTTCAGGTATAATCATGGATAAGGATGGTGTACTTGCACATGAGTTATTTCAGCAGACATTAGTGAGTCATCCCATACACTGCCACCCACTGATGAATAAATAAAGATAAATAGAAAATGTTAGTGAAAAAACATTGACATCACATTACACGTCCTTACAAGTCAAATACTGTATGTGCAAAAGAATTATACTCCGTTTTTTTAAATAATTTATTCATGGACGGGTTTTAAAAAAAACAAAACAGTAATTTTACAACTGCAGAAGCGTTGATTTATAGACAAGTTTTAATCCATCACTTCTTTGATTAGCTTACTTACAAAGGTAAAAAAAAAAAAGAATTTTGCTCTAAATAGGCTTATTCTCTTTGTTGGACTTGTTAACAATTGCCTTAGATTAACATTTGATCAGATTCTTCTGTTGTGCTCATCTGTTTAACATGCCAATAAAATGGTTTCCAAGGGATCCACTCAAGAGTAAAACATCACATTCTCAACTTTTTAATATTAATCTATTGTGGTCACACACACTGACAGATAAACACACACAAGCTTTCATGATACAAGATAAAAAAGAGAGTAAATCACTTAAAATTCACTTAAGTTTTGACAGATGTGTCCATTATTAAATTTTTGGATGAATATCACACACATTTTTGTTGGGATTTATGCCCATCTTTAGATGTATCTTGATCTTTGGCTCTTGCATCAGTTTCCCAGCACATATTGATCTTTAGAGTCACGAACAAAGAAGGACAAGCCTTACAGAGGGAAATAAGGCAATCCACACATAAGAATAAAGCCAAAAATAAACATGTCAGCCCCACAGGCCTGTCAGCGTGTCACTCGGGAATATATCAAGTGTCTGCTGCTGCCTTTAGTTAGAGTGACAGAACATGCTGAGCTTCTTTAATATTTGAATGCTGTATATTGTACGTTAATTTGGGCATATTACAGACTATCTGTGTCTTTGACCTGACTTGTGACAGAAGGGAATTTATGTAGAGAAATTTCATACAAGGTTTGGTCAAGAAAAAAATAAAAAACTGTTGTCTGATCTGTCAAGAGCAGGGAACTGTCACATGTGTTACACAATACACAACGGGAATGGAAAGGCACTCATCCTTCACAAAATGTCTGCATAAGAAAGTTCCAATCGATAAATGTCCCATGACCTTCCAGCCCATGAAGAGTTTTTCAGTCTTAACCACAGTGATGGACAACACACAAATATGCACACAGAACCGCTTGCACATCTCTCCACACCCACACACACTAATACAAACAACTGACCTCTAGCCCTGATGTGTATGTTAGAGTTAGTTAGATTCACAGTATCATAAGTCTTTATTTAATAAACTCCCAGGCCCTAAGAATTATGGTACCATTCAGCCTTTTTCTTTAAAATAAACCAAAGGCATTCTATCAGATTCTAGTCAGCAATATTTCTGCTCAGGTTGTAGTTTTTCATTAGTGTGACCAAAACAAGACGGCTGTAGAAAGCTTGAAAAGTTTATGTTGTTAGTTAGTAGATTACAACCTTTTATACTTATTACTTTGCCAATCAATTTACACTCAGAATAGGAAGTAATCATATCGTCAGGTATACCATAATACCGGTAACACCTACAAATCTCATCTTCCCAACACCATTTTTTTTCATGAAGCATCATATCACTACGCTCTTACCTCTGAGCAGCATTGTCAGGACTTCCCAGCGGCAGTCCTGGCCAGGCTCAAGTCAAACATGCAGTTGAGGATGGAGTTGACTAGTTGATGTCAAGGAGTAACTACAACAGCATTCAAATATTAAAGAAACTCACTTTGTCTGAGCTACCACAGAATCTTCCACTTTGATGACCCTAGTTCCCAGTCTGAAACACTTGGTGCATCGACTTCTTAGAGTTGGATTGTCCAAGTAGCATGCAGTCTGTGGTGTCTGTGGCCTATGCCTCCTAAATATAACTGCACTGATTTTCATTTGCTTATCTTCCAGTGTCTTTTCTTAATAATGCAGCGGTTCTTTCCAATCATGCAGAAATGCAGATGGATCCAGCTCAAAAGGTCCAAAACTAAAAATGTTGTGGTGTTCATGGGTCATTTTTATAACCAAGCACATGTGGTTAGGTTTACTGGGAAAAGTTTTTTTTTGTTTTTGCAAGTTCTAACTCATGGGATCATGGATGTGTTCTTTTTTCTTGCATTCACTTTCTAATTTTGGCCTGTGTTCTTTATTTTTTACTCTTTCAAAGTAATTTTCGTTAGATTTTCAAGAGAATAAATCTTTTATTTATTAGCTTACAGCCCTAATTCCAAAACAGATGATACAATGTGCAAAATGTAACTAAAACCAGATTTTTGCAAATCTCATAAAACCAGATTTTGTTCCCAACAGAATATAAACAACATATCAGATGTTAAAACGGAGACATTCTACCATCACATGGAAAATATGAGCTCATTTTGAATTTGATGGCAGCAACGCATCTCAAAAAGTGAGGGGTCCAGTTGTGGGAGTTTTAGGAGAGGCATATTGTCCCATTCTGGACTGATGCAGGATTCTAATGCCCCTTTCACACTAGCACCTACTCAGCCCGGCCCAGCACCACACCGCCCGGTTTGTTTGTGTTCCCATCACCATTTTCCAGGGGCGAGTCGGGCCCAGTCGATACTTTTTTAGCACCTACTCCATCGAGGTTCTATCGGGGCCGAA
>JAOXYM010000003.1:28132296-28144208 GCA_028567055.1 Leptatherina wallacei | reverse complement strand
AAATGTATCAGAGGGATAGAGAATAAATGACGTGTGTGCCGGTACTAATGTATGTAAGTGTTTGTGGGTGCGTACGTGCGCACAAGCGCTCGGACGGGCATGTGCTGCTCATAGTCAGATGGAGCGGGTGTGCTGCTCCGTGACATTCTGCATCGCCGACAATAAATCGTACTCGTTTCCAGTGAGGGTTGGACTCCACCAAGTTTGCCCTTTGTCACAATTCTATTCATAACGTTTATGGACAGAATTTCTAGGTGCAGCCGAAGTGTTGAGGGGTTCCGGATTGGTGGCCTCAAGATTGGGTGTCTGCTTTTTGCAGATAATGTGGTTCTGTTGGCTTTATCAGGCCATGATCTCCAGCTCTCGCTGGAGCGATTCACAGCCGAGTGTAAAGCTGTCGTGATGAGAATCAGCACCTCCAAATCCGAGACCATGGTCCTCAGCTGGAAAAAGGTGGAATGTTCTCTCTGGGTTGGGGGTGGGGTTCTGCCCCAAGTGGAGGAGTTAGAGTATCTCAGGATCTTGTTCACGAGTGAGGGAAGGATGGAGTGGGAGATCGATAGGCAGATTGGTGCGGCTCCTGCAGTAATGCAGGCTCTGCATTGGTCCGTCATGGCGAGGAAGGAGCCAAAAGCCAATGCTTTCGATTTACTGGTCGATCAATGTCCCTATCCTCACCTATGATCATGAGCTCTGGGTTTGACCGACAGAATGAGATTGCGAATAGAAGCGGCCGAAATGAGTTTCCTCCGCAGGGTGGATAGGGATCTCCCTTAGAGATAGGGTGAGAAGCTCAGTCATCCGGGGTGGGCTCAGAGTAGAACTGCTGCTCCTCCGCATCGAGAGGAGCCAGATGAGGTGGTTCGGGCATCTGGCCACCGGGCATCCCACCGGGAGGAGACCTCGGGGTAGGCCCAGGACACGCTGGATGGATTACATCTCTCGGCTGGCCTGGGAGCACCTCAGGATCGCCCCGGATGAGCTGGCTGATGTGGCCTGGGCTTCCCTGCTCAGGCTGCTGCCCCCGACCCGACCCCTAATAAGTGGAAGGTGACGGACGGACGGATTTTTACAAACATTGTTGGGGCTAAAGTTACCTCTTCATTAAAATCTTGGACAATTGTCAACAGTCGAAGTAACACTCGGTTGGAAGAGTTACACAGAAACATAGTATGTAGACTTTGGTTGAACTGTTTTTTCACCCTTACCATGTACATATGTGGACTTTGTTGATCTTTTTAAGTGTGATCACATACAGTCCAGATTAAGCACCAAATGTGCTTTGTTAGGTTTAAGAAAGTACTGCAAATTTCACCCAAAAAATAAACTGAAATTATCGTACATTTTAGTTTTTTAAAGGTGTGAACAAGGTGAATATAAAATCATTGACCATTTAACAGAAATGTTTTGTTTTGTGAAGGTAAACGTAAATTTTACTCATGATGTAGCTCTTTCATATTCTATGCAGTTCAAATTAACTATTTTTGTGAGATCTGACTGGAAAGTTCAGAGTGCATTGAAAGCCTACTTTCACAGGTCACATGGTACCTTTATGTTTTTTTATTCTATGCTGTTATCTTTCTTTTAAAATCTGTTTCGAAAACGTTGAACATTTTTCACTTGTATGAGAGAAAATTATTTAATGCTCATAATGGGGATGAAGTTGGTAATAATTTCTGTCACAGCAAATATTTTAGTTAAATGAATGATCGAACAAATGTTCAGCAGTCTAAAAGTGGCCATTATTCGGCAACATGAAAAATTAATCACAACATATTCGAAGACTTTTGTTCCTTTATTTCTTGTTTAAGGCAGAAATGACTCATTTATATAATAACTTCTTCCTTGAAGTTTGCTGTAAATAAAGATCCACTGAACAATGTGCAATCCAGGTCATATGCTGAAACATCTCTGATATGCAGTTTTCTATTCAGTAACACTCTAAATTCTCCCTAGGGGTGAGTGTGTGAATGGTTGTCTGTCTCTCTCTGTGTTGGCCCTGCGAATGGACTGGCGACCTGTCCAGGGTGTACCCTGCCTCTCGCCTGATAATTGCAGGGATAGGCTCCAGCTCCCCGCAACCCTGAATTGGATTAAGCGGTACAGAAAATGAATGAATATTTAGTAACATACAGAAAAATTCACTTTAAATTCAGTAGATAATTGGAAGGAAACATAGATATTTCATAACTGCTGACACAACCGGGCTTTGCCATCTGAACACAAACCTATATTGTGTCATTTGCTTAAATGAATAATGCTGTCATCCTTCTTGGGAGGACAGTCTCCTTAATTAAAGCATAGTCATATTTTGATTGGACGACACATCCCCTCATCATTGGTCACTACTCGCAGAGGAAAGTCCAGGATGAACGAAGAAAGAGGGGAAAGTGAAGTAAAGACAGAAAAAGGAGAAATATGCTGCGACAGTGAGGACGACAAAAGCGCGGTGGGCCAGAATTCGGAGGGAAGAGAATCAATCAGTCTTCAAGGGCCTGTTGATTAGACATTCTACAGCCTTCTCCATCTTCGTTAGGCTTTAATTAATTCATAATACTGAAACAAATTACCTTTGCATGGATGAAAATTACACCTAAATGTGGCGTGGCAGTTTGGCATTTGGTGATTAAATTATCTCTGGAGATAGTAGGAGTTTGATAGAGCAGCGTTGTCTTGATAGAGTCCTGTAACATTATTAAATCTGAAATAACAATGCTCTCTTTTGCTATGTGGAGCCATTTGTAACAGAGCAGGAGGGGAAAGGACAGTGGTCTGAACATAGTCAGTCTCCCCAAGTAGCACACAATAAACACAGTCTTTCTATAAAGTTTGTTACATTAAAACTTGCTGGCTTTAGATAATAAGCAGATCCTTTTATGTTGATTTTTCAAGACTTTATGGTATTTGGCCTTTATTCTGCTGTCTGCAATTTTATGAGACTGAATAGATTGTGGCATATACAGTTTTTCTAAATCCACTTTTCATTTAAGATGGACTTATCATACAAAAAGGACAGATAGTGCACCACCAAATTTAGAACGTGTCTTTATCATACCTTCTTCATTGGCTTTGTTCACCTGAGGGGAATTCTCCACAGACAAAGAAATATAATAATAATACTAATAATAGAAAAAAATACATACAATGAGAATACTTTTATATGCAATACAATAAACCATCTGAGTTTAAAAGAAGGAGAGCTTAGCTTTTAAAAAATGATAACAGAGTTAAGGAACAGAATGGACAAGAGCCTTTTCATCTTATTTTATAGGTTATAGATTAAGGTAAGCAGATAGCCGCACAGTCTTGTCTTTGTCTGAGTTATTCTGTTGCTACTTGAGTTGGGAGCTTAGAAGAAGAAATGCAACAGCTCCTTTCTAGTCTCACTCTGCCTTTGTGTAGGTCTGAATGCCACAGTGAAAAAGTGTAGATGCAGACGATGTTATATTTAGACACTGAAAAACTAATGTCAGGTGACTCTCTATATGTAAAGGAATGACATAAATAGAGGAGACATACATCTCTCGATAACCATTATCTTTATTGGTTTATTGCTGTAAAATGATGCATTCAAAAGGACAAGAAAATCTGTATAGTTATTGTGATATCACTAAGAAAAAATGCATGGTTTCTGTATTTGCTACTGTACAAGCTGCAGATGATGAAAGAAACAGGACGGAGCTTTGAATCCCCAGTTTTCTCAGTTCACATGTTGAACTGTTTTTGGGCAAGATACTAAACCCTCCCTGGTGTCCTGTCTTCATTAGTGTGTTGGTGAGTGCCCGACGGAGAAAATGCTCTTCAAATTCAGTAAAACTGCATAGACGAAGAAGGGCTTTTTGAGTGTTTGTGAATGAGCTAAAGGTGGCTTGTAGGGTAAAGGTTTGTTGAATGAGCCACAAAAATAGCCAAGCACTATATAATGTAGTCTATTGACCATTTTCCACACCTGAACAGTGAACTGGAAATAAATGACTTGCCTATGGATGGAAAGCATCATGTTCATTTTTGTCACCATGACACCGAAGACCCCAAAACAACCTACTAAATCATTTTAGCTCAATCCACGATCCTGCCTTAAAGTTTCCCAACCTCACACATTCCCAAGACAAAAAACTTAAGAAATGAGATCAGATCCCTCACAGCATACAAACACAAGAGTAAACCGTTTGCCTACAATCTGTGTGTGTATGTATGTACTGTACATGTGTTTGCTGGTGTGTCTGAATGTGTTTGCTCACTGTGTCTTGTTTGCTCTCTTACTAAAGGCATAGTACAAAAAACCCTCCTCCACAGGCAATAGGAGCCTCCGTGTCAATTATCTTGCCCTGAACCTGTGCTCTCCTCTCTTTTCTCACTCTTTCTTCTCTGCTTCCCATCCTCCTCAGCTCCTCTAATAGGCCCTCTCTCAGGATGATGAGAGGACATGCTCTCCTCTGATGGCCGCGCAGCTCAGCTCACAATGCTCTGTGTCAGGGCAAGATTAAGACAGGGCAGAGGGAAAAACATTCCCATCAGACGTGAAGGGTTGTGTGTGTGTGTGTATACTGGAAGGTATTAGAGCATCAGGTATTGTTGCCTCCTCAAAGAGAACATGGAAACACGGGAGTGAGATACTAATAAACACAGACATGAATACAAGCCTTTTTACTACACAGGGAGCATAGACACACACACAGGATGAGCAGAGAAAGCAAGGAAATGCAGGAAAAAAAGGATAGAGATAGAAAAGGAGGGAGAAAGAGGGAGAGAGATGTATAAACTGTCAACACTGTCACGGAAAATGGCCCTCAAATTAAGCCGAGCGTGTGGTTCTACAAGGGACTCTGGGAAATTGCCTTTTATCGCTTCCCAAACAATGGGCCGTCTGACAGCGTTGGGTATGATAACACACACACACACACACACACATGCGTGCACACACATCTGACAGTGCTATGCCCAATAACTCAGCCAGTCACTATTTACATTATTCCTCCACCGAGCCTCCCTCTCTGGCACCCTCCCTCCGTCTTCTTCAGCAACTTTTACTGTCCTCAGGAGCCGCACGCTTTCATGTGGTTAATATCATGCAAAATAACAGCTTCTTATTTTTCTTGCTGCCCCCCCCTTACCCCTCCCCCCCGTCCTCCGCATCCCATCTTTAATGGGGGCTAAGCGCTGTAAGCTGGCTGAGAGCGAGGGCCTCTTTTACACACACTGCCGTGGTTATCTCCCCTCTCTGTTTATCATTGTTATTATTATTAATGCTCGGCTGTAACTGCAGAGTTGAGGAGAGGAGGGAAGGAGAGAGGGATGAAGAGAGGAAGAAGAAGAGACGGGGCGGCAGAGGGTGAAAACGCTCCTGTGATGTGATGCTTGTTAAATAAACTGCTATTTACCACCCTGACAGAGAGATTATTTACAAACACACTATTATGCCACCCCCTGTCCTCGTCTTGGGCTGCCTTTATCCCTCTCTTTGCGTCTGTTCCAGAGTCATCTGTTTGATGCTCCACGAGGGCCAGGCTGGTCGGAGGATTATGACGGGTGACAGTGTAATGAAATGCTCCTCGGCTGCGCTGCATAAGGATGATAGAGGCCTGCGAGATGCTGTTATCTGAAGGGATTTGTAGTACACTGAAGTTAAGGATAATGAGAGAAGTGTTCATCAGAGCCTAAAAGCCACTGTAAACTGTAATCTCACACATACACCATTTTTATAAAGCAATTTCTTGAAGGAGCCCTCTTGATTTCTTAATCAAACTGCTTCTCATTTGGCCAGACATGAAGCCCCGTGGAGCCAGATCATCTTTCAAAAGGATGCTGATTTTTACCTCCTTTAAAAAAAATGCTGACTGTACACAGGTTTCTTTACTGTTAAAATACATATGAAGATGTGAATGATCTAGGAAGATTGACTGGTTAAATGGGCAACTAGTGAAGAAGTAAGCCTCAGGTGATGCAGGCATAGTGAATGAGTCTGCCTTTGAATCCAAATCAAATTTATTTTGCCTTCACAATGAGACCATATCAAGCACAATACTCAAGGATAGTTTGAATTCAGAGAAATGAATGTCATCATTTTTGTTAACTATGTAACTTGACAGATGAAGACAGTGAGCAGTCATGCAGGCCTTGGCATCTCCATTTCTGGAGTGAATGCGAAGGTGAGAGGGTGTTTATCAACAAAGAACATGACACAATACTCTTCTCCTTCACTAAAGTGCTGCTGTGACTCAATCTGCTTCTTTCCGGCTTTTAGTGCGCCTGCTATAACTTGTCGAAATGTCCCTAAATCGTTTTCACAGTAGAAATAAGGCAAATCATGTTTTCAGTTTGATTCTCTTAAACAGCACTCCTTTTGGTCATTTTTACTCCAGGTCACACTGAAAAGTCTGAGAGCACAGGCAAAAAAAGTTGGTGTGAAAGACCCCTCAGTGGGCTCACACACCACAGCCAATGATGTTTAAGAGAATATATGCAGCTTGATTAAACATGCTTTTTTTTCTTTTGCAGTTGCTGTATACACATGTGCGTCATGAGTTTTCTGCTCCAAATGCATTCTCACAGTTAGAACACAGGATGCAGGATGTAATATCTCTGTTTTTGCTTTACAATATATCAAAAATGGTGGATGGGGCTCTCTGATTACTGTTTTTGGGTTGATATCAATATTGCTTGTATCTGAGCAAATCCACAACAGCAAGACGCAAGTGGGAAGTAGCATACGAGTCAAGACATTCTGCTGCTTCTCTGTGGGAGATCATTGTCTGTGTGAGGACAGCTGACATCACTGCGCAGGCATTAGCTACATTTATATGGACAAATATTTCATTTATCTGATTGAAATCAATCTGGTCAGAGATTCCAGCTGACATGTTTAACATGGACGCTAGATAAAGTGATCTGATCAGTCGTGTGTTTATATGATGGAAAGATTTAACTTTGGAAGAAGATTTTTTATTATATTATTTCTTTTAACCTTTCGACCATCAAGATGCTCAATAATCCGTAACTCTTTCAGTTTCCAACAAAAATGTTGTATCCACCACAGTCCAGTTGTGTTTTGCTGATGTCATTTTTCAACTCATTACATCACCGAACCCCCACCGGTTCCAAGCATGCCCCGAAACATCAGACGCCACAGAAACGATCAGAATGAGTGTATACATGGTCATTTTATCCTGATGATCCACATGTGAAACGTAAACCACCCCTCTCAACCGGCTTGAAAATCCTTTCAGATCGAGGCAGATTGGATCAGCTGAGGTGTTTACATGGCACATTTTTATTCTGACTGGACGTTCGACTGGATCAAAAGTGCTCCATGAAAACACAGCTGTTGTTTTCAAATGATCTGATGATTTGTGTTCAATGATGTCAGTTGTAAAATCTGTATCTTTATTAGAACAAGGTGACTTCTTGTTTTTGGTGACAGTTTCTGATGTGTTTGACAGAAGAAACACCAAAACATGGATGAAAGGCTTTTTAGGGAATTTGGCTTCATTTATATAAACTTAGATCTTGCTATTTAATAAAAACATACAAAAAGATGTGACATTTGAGCATAGTTGAGTGTAGACATGCAACTACATTATCTGAGTGTGTAAATCCAGTTTTGAGAGATTTGATTTTGTACTATTTTCGTAAAACTAACATACATTCTTTTTAAAAGACCAGCTTTGTAAGACCAACACAATTTTTTTATTAATTTCATTCTTGTATCATGTAAGTGTATCTTTTCACTTGCGGGACGATATGTGCTATGTTCATAGTAAATGAAGGCATTTTTATACTCTCATGTTACCTTTCAGAAAATCTCTATAATAAATCTGGTATAAATGAAGAAAATCTGAGGATTTTCTTTTATAATCAGTTTTAGCAACAACTGGGTAAACAGTAAAAGTACCCTAGACCCCTTCATTTCTGAGGTTGTGATGTAACTTTGAATGAATGAATGAATGAATGAATGAATGAATGAATGAATGAATGAATGAATGAATGAATGATGTGTGATTTTGGATGATGCCACAAAAAGTTAAAATTAAATTTCTCTGTTGTACAATTCTTATTCTTGTTCTCTACAGTAGCACTCTGCTTACCAGTATACCAGTAGCTTTTAACACAACCACAGACTTAGCCAACTAACATTATGTGGTCTTTAAAGGTTAAATTTTACAAATTTAACTTTGTAGCCTGACAGAACACAAGTACATTTGAATAGCAGCTTCTGTGCCCTGTTATTTCTTACATTAGAGGTAAAAATGATCAAAGAGCAGGAGGAAAGGAGAGTTTGTGAAGAGAAATTTTACAGCTACTTTACTTTCTTGAACCATTTACCAATAATTGTGTCACTTACCTGCTGCCTTTCTAACTGCACCAGGTGTGATTATGGTGCTGTGGATCGCCTCACAGCAAGAAGGTTCATTGAAGGACCTTCTGGTGTAGAGTTTCCATGTTCTTCCTGTGCATGTGTGGGGTCTCGCCAGATACTCAAGATATTCACACTTCAAGGTATGTACATTGTTTCTAGGTGTGGTTTCAGTATAAATGGAAGTCTAATCCATAAAATAAATCCCAAACTGGTGCATCTGTTTACAAAACTACAGTTATATCCTTAGCTATTTAATACTGAGGTTTGTGAAAATGTAATTAACAGTATTAAGTATGAACCCACTGTGGACTTATGAAACACATTGATTACAATAATAAATGGTCGCATCACATTCACAAATATCACAGAAATCCCATTTCCTGCAAAACCAATTTGCAGCTGCAATTCAGTTGCAGAATTTTGTTGGACAACGAATTGCACTGTGTTATGTTTCTGTTTGAAATCTCCAATCCTAACATTACGCAACACACTTCTCCCTAAGCCTATGATGGTCTTTTCCCTTGGGGTTCGGTAGAAATGGTGTGTGTGCTGTATGTGTATTCTTGTGTGCGTGTCATGAAAGAGAGCGATACAACCTCAAGAGCCTTTCCTTAAAAAGCAAATGAAACAGAGTGCAAGACAGTGAATAGATGTAAAGGGGGGGCGGAGCATATAAAGAAAAAAAAGAATTATTATGACACTTTTATGTGGCCTCCTGGGTCATTGTGGCAAGTACATATATTAACCCACACTCACTGTCACCTGTTACAGTATGATACATAAAAGCATCAGATATGACCCAAAGCACTTATTACTATATTAGTCTGAAAGACTCAATTTGTGTGTGTGTGTGTGTTTGTAACAAGAGTCCTACGATAACAGGACTGTGCTTATAGCCAGTGGCTTGTAACTTACACCCTGTGTGTTACCTGACAGTCGAATTGAAAGGAGAGAAGTCTGATCTCAAAATCGCATCACCCAAACCTCCAGTAAAAGGCACACACACACTTTCACAATGGTTTATTATCTTATACGTGTGTCACCGTGGTTTTATGAATTCCACAGAGGTTGCATTCAGAGTATTTAAAGGAAGGCCTGAAGCAGGCTGGAATACACTTTCTTTTTTACACTTCTTTGCTCCTGCATTCCCCTGCTGAGTCCATTAAAGAACTGCTAGTTTATCAGACCTATTGTAGCGTTAGCATACAGCTTTTGCCTGTACCATACTCTATTCTTCCTATCTCTACCACTCACTGTGCATAAACCTCACTAATACTATCTGTGCCATTCACAGCGTACGGGGCCCCGCTAACGATGCTAATTAGCAAGCGAACACAATGCATGCTTCATCTCTCCTCCCACCTGTCAGAAGTACATGCAGCACAGCCTCAAAAACCAGAGAAAATAGCTTCCCTCTCCTCCTCCTCCCCCTCCTCTCCGCTAGCACTTCTGTGCGCAGCTCCGTTTTATGTTTTGTTTGGTTTTGCTGTGAAAACTCTTGGAGAAACTTTGCAACCTCTGCCTAAGTGTGTGCACGCCATGCGTTTCCTCCAGTGCAACTTCTTTGTAAGAAAATTGGGAGTAATTTGTGGAGGGTAAAACAGAGAAACAAGAAAGACCAAAACAGGTTCATGGCAGTAGGAAAACGGAGAATTTAAATGGGTTTTCACCTGTTTATTGCCTCATGCTAGTCTGAGAATTGGCAGACTGAGAAAGAAATCACTAAAGGAACAGTCTGCATGTTACTGAAACTCTAAACCAGACCTCTGAAACCATCTTTACTCCTCTGTCCACACCTTGAGGACATTCCTCAGTTCACCTCTCAGATGAAAAGAGTGAATGTAGCCTTTCTGATGCTAAATAGAGTGGTAGCCTATGTTTCTGCTCCCCAGAGGATGCAGAATCCTTCTTCATCAATTCAGCCAGCTGCCCACACATGCAAGTGCTTGTTGAGTGTATGTGCGTGGGCTTATGTGTATGTGCGTGTGTGTGACAGAGAAAGAGTGTGTGTATGAGCTAAACGTACTGTGTAAGTGGTGGTTTGAATGCTACAGCAAAAGCTGCTCTCTAAAATGGCACTCATATTCTGAAGGGCCTACAGGGTTTTAGTGGCGCTTGCTAACGAGGCATTCATACTGATCCATTACAAAGTGCCACACACACACTCACGAATACACACGTACAAAGACATGGCCGCACATACACACAGAAACACTGCAGATATAAACAGAGATATACCATTAAACATGTATACACAACAGTCAGTATATTTCTACATTCATGATTTGGTCAAGCATTTTGTTTAGGTTTGGTAGACAACTTATGGGGGGGGGAATGAAACACATTACTGTTACAGAATATCATGTAGGCATGAAAACATAAAGTAAGTACCAAAACACTTACATATACTTTGTCATTATTTAGTGTTGCATGTAATGCATCATAATGTAACATTTCTGAGTACTCTGATTTCCTTTTTGTTATAACTAGTAACAATACATGTTAGTTTTCCAGTTCAAGTAATCTGTTACTACTTCTTCAAATCAGCCTTTCATTACTGTTGACAATTTCACTGTATCAGCTTTCTTCTTTTATTTCGTTCATTTAAAATGTTAACAACAACAAAAACAACAAAAAGCCAGTTAAACAAATATAAAAAAATCAAGAATCAAATTTCATTTGAAGATAAATCATTGACCAAAACACTGAAGGCTGAAGCCATAGCTTTTTACATCCACTCTTTTTCTTACA
This sequence comes from Leptatherina wallacei, assembly GCA_028567055.1. Taxonomy (NCBI): domain Eukaryota; kingdom Metazoa; phylum Chordata; class Actinopteri; order Atheriniformes; family Atherinidae; genus Leptatherina; species Leptatherina wallacei. The sequence continues at coordinate 28,133,101 of JAOXYM010000003.1, read as the reverse complement.
TACAATATATCCCAAATAGCAACACTTCTCTGACTAGATTACAGTAACAATAATCAAAAAAGAAATACGTACAATGTATAAGAATATATACTTTACTGACACTAGCTTACTCATGTTTCACAAACAATTTGTAATTCTACCTTATTTTTATATTTGTTTACCATCAGATATGTTGCGTCGTCATGTGTTTTTACCTCTTTGCACAACTCCCTGATGTATGTAAACCTAACCTCCTGATCTTGTGATTGAAACAATCACTATTGTAGAAGGGGCAGGGAATCGGTAAATAATACATAACAGACACACACACACAACAACAACATTTGATTTGATTTCGATGCTTGAGACCATGATGTAATTTCGAACGATAAGAATAAAAAATGGAAATCGTGACACCCCTAATATATGCATATCTATATTTTCATGTGTGTCCTGGCCCTTGCCCTCTTAAACATGCCTTTTCCTCTGAATTAATTTTTCCCTAATATCAAATAACCTCTGGATACAATTTTTAAAGTCCACTTCCACAAAAGAAAAGAGAACGATAAAGATAGAGAAAAAGTAAACCTCTGAATTTCTCAGTGTGCCTCTTCGCTTCCTCAGCGTCAGTCAGAGGATAGATTTTAAAAATCTACTAATTGTTTATCAATCCCAGAACGGTTTAGGTCCAGAACACATCTGTGATATGTTCAGAGAATATAAACCTGCAAGAGCTCTTAGATCCAAAGACTTAGGTCAGCTAGTCCAGACCAGAGTCCAGACTAAACATGGAGAAGCAGCTTTTAGCTGTTATGCTGCAAACAAG
>JAOXYM010000003.1:28104453-28114717 GCA_028567055.1 Leptatherina wallacei | reverse complement strand
ACACACACACACACACACACACACACACACACACACACACACACACACACACACACACACACACACACACACTATTTCACAATCATTTAGCCCCATTAGTAGGAAGGAGAGAGTTGAACACCTTGCAGACTGCAAGGTGTGTGTCGATCGATGGAGGTTAAACCCAGAGTTCAAATATAAACAGCTGGATAAGTCACAATCAATAGCTCTGATCCCTTGGCGACTGGTCAATACTCCACCAACCCCCCCAAAAAGGAAGATACTAAGAAAAAAATGGGGAGAGTTTCCAAGGTACATCCACACACATACCGCTTACCTCTAAGCAGAGCTGCGGTAACTCAATAGACCTCTGCTCGTATCAGCACATACATACACACAGTAAGTTGTCTTTTTGATTTTTCTGCAGTGCTGCAAAAACCTTCCACAGCTAACTGACTTTGAAAAAAACTCTATTCTTGCACACTCGAAATGACTACCAGAAACATGCAAAAGCACAGCGCTGAGTCTATATCCATTCATTTCATGCAGAGTCTACCTGTGACATAATGTCTTGAACTAAAACCCACACCAGTTATTTTGTCAACTTTCAGATTGCACTTTTTTGATAAAAAAATCTTTTTTGTCTGCAGCAAGCCAGAAACCAAACTTTTTCACTGGCAGATCCAACATACCGGCAAGAGAATATTTTTCTTTGTGTGAGTGTACATGTGTTGATGCTCTGTGTGTGTTCGTCTCACTGCTAAGCCATAGAGGAGATGGACTCCATATGCATGGTGTTTTCACAGCCCTGAAGGAAATCATGACCATAGCAGAAAACCCACGAGCTATTTCACTAAGGTCTCATTTGTCTGTGTCTTTGTGTGTGTGCGTGTTGTATATGAGGGAATGGTGTGTGTGTGGGCATGTGTGCATTATTTGTGTAAGCCTGTGTGTGTTCCCTGAGTGATTTTTTTTTTCCGTCCATGCTGGCATGCAAAGAGCATCACACCCACCTTTCTATGACCAGCACAAAATAAAAATATACCTTACTTCCCGTTTGCATGCCCAGAGTGTAGAGCTGTGTTCTCACATGTGTGTTTGCGTGTACTTGCAGTGGTGCTGAGTGGGGTTTTGGCTGTGCAACACTGGTGAAAAAACTACTCACAATATTTATTCTCCACTTCAGCTATAGACCAGTAGGGGTGCTGCTGAATACAGATGCTTGACCACTTTTATTCTCTTTTTGAAGAAAAAAGTTTATCAATAATCTCAGAATGGAGATGCAATAAACCTCAGGTGACATTTCAACTCTTGGGCACAAAGATTAGACAAAAAAAAAGAAGATTATGTGGAATAGAGATGAGTATCACCTGTTATCAGAAGCTAGTATCGTGGGAGAGTGTCTTCCTTCCGTTCTCAGTGTAGACAAATTCCCACCAAGATACAAGACCAGAAGAGACTGGTTGATTGCTTCTAATGCAGGCTCTTGCAAGACATTATCATTGTGATAAAGTTGGGAGCTATCAGTCATGGCAAGCCTGCTTATGCAGTCCAGCCTGAGCCAGGCTAATCATTTACAGGAGCGGCCTAAGCAGGGCACATGGCTTTATTAGCCCATCAGCAACATAAGTCTGCTTCCTTGTTGGTTGCCTGTCATTTTGTTTGATTGGCTGTCCATGTGAGGATAATAAGGATTTGGGAAGAAAACTTGTGAACTTGTGCATTGATGAACATCACGAAAAAAACAGCAAACAAAAGAAAATGAGGTGGTAAGAGAATGAGACAATACCACAGGATTTAAGGTGCATATAAACTGTATATATAGAGGCGTGGCCATTTTCAAATGTGGGAGAGGACTACTGGGGAAGACAGGTGTTAGACATGAACTTGATCGAGTGCCATAAGAAGGGAAAAAAACAGGCATCGGTGATTACCTAAAGAGCCACAGACTCAGGAGACAGCCGCTCTTTATGATAGGATCAATAAGCATTCATGGTCGGCTGCTTTGGAACCACAAGCTTTTCCTCTAACGCACATGGATCAATACAGGTGATTATCACAGGTAACCCCTCACTTTCTGACTGTGATCTTTAGACTGGAAAACATTCAGCTCAATATCCTTAGATAACCAGCTGAACATTAAAACACTTACAGCTAAGCCAAATGTATCCACATTACCGCTCAATGGTTTTAGTTGGATACTGCAGTCATAAAAATAGGACAGAAAGACAGAATTAAATTAAAAATACTTCATCACTGACACCGAGTCCCATAATAAACCTCTCCAGAATTGATTCCAGTTTAACTCTTCTGCACTTTTTATTTTCTCTTTTCATAAATGTTCAGAATCCAGCACAGAATCAATGCCACTATGGAAAGTAATGAATACAGTCATTCCCAGCCCTTTTTGGACTGCAACAGTCTTGTATGGTATTTAGTGTTTTCTATGATGATGCCCTCTTTGCCCCAGGTTGAGTCTATGTCTAAGGTCAATCTCTCTTTCTCATTAGTTTTGACCCTGTGCAACCTCCTCTCATCTCTGGTGACACATGGGTCAAACCAAACACACTAATTATGGGGAAACGGAGGTGGAGAGTGTCAATGTTTATAAGCTAGGAAGAAGCAAACAATAATTAAAAAGGGGTAAACAGTAAGGTATGACATTGTGTCATAATTTAGCTTTTCTCACCTAATATTAACCAGGCTGCTGGATGCTATGATACAGCAGACAGGACAAACACTACATACTTTGGCTACCCAACAACAGATGAACCACATATGGAAGCGCGCACACACTAGAACATCAAATGTACATGATTGCCTTCACATTCATAGCACTTATGTCTAAAAATTTGTACACACGCGCACATGTGTGCACAAGCTATTAAGCTGCCAAAACTGTAATTCCCCGTGCAAACTGTTTGCCCTACATCTGCCTTATGGACATAATATGTCTGCACTGCCAGACACACACATACAGAGAGACCAACAGTGCACATCACAAAAACATCTGATTCTCTTTAGTACTGCAGCTTCTATTTCACACTGGTCCAAAATAGACACTTGGAGGAAGACAAACTGATGCACATAAGCAAGCACACATTTCATCTGTGATCCAAAATTCCTCCAGAACAAACAGAAAACAATTCCAGGCATTTATTCCCTCAGCCAGAAGCACCAGGCTGAATGAGTTGCATGGCAGAATAAAGTGAAAGTAATGGCGAAAGGCCAAGCTTACTATCAGAACTGCGCTGAACACATATATGTGTATCACACAAATGTGGACATTCATGCTTATTCAATAAGGTTCTTAAATCCCTGATGGCAAAATTCTGAGTCACAAGCAGAGGGACGAAAATGTGAGGAAAAATAATGGAAAAACGACAGAATTGTTTTTCTTATTCAAAATCAGTCAGGAACAATGTATATTCTGAAACAGTGTGGTGCCACTAAACTAAAGCGTATGGTTGTCAGCAGAGAGAGAAAAAGAGGTAAGGAGAGTGAGAAAGACAGAGAGGGGCTAAGATAACGAACCATTAAACTTGGCACCGCTGTCCAAAATTCTGAGGAGAGAGAGATAGAGCATCTTTAAACACTGTCATTTGACTTTGAACAAAGTGACTTTTGAAGTGAAAGAAGCCGTTTCCCCCTTTTCCCTTTTTTCCTTTTTTCCCTTCCCTCCACATTTTAATGCTCCCTGCTCTATCATGTAAATCCCCATTCAAATTAGTTGGGCATTAGAGCCCTCAGCAGTAATGTCAGAGAGACTGAATGAGATGGGGGACTTAAGCACCTAACGAACAATGAAATTCCCAAGCCTTGGGACAGGACAATTAAGAAGCAGGCTTAGCCAATGATGAAAATTTATTGCTATCTAATACATATTTCTATTTTCTGAACACTAACCAATTTGAATGTGATTAAGGGGGGTGGGGCGCTTCATTAAAGAGACGCTGGCTCTCAGAGGTCGCTGGGAGAGGAGCCTTTTGATGTTAAATTACAAATACGGAGGAGAAAGGCGCTGCCATTGTCTTTTTGGGGTCCAAGTATTGTTTTCTGTGGTTCCCCTTAAACGGGTTAGTTAACCCTTCACTGTCCAGGAGAGATGCTAATATGAGGGGCCTCGGGGAGCAAGAGGAGGGGAGACTGGAATAGAGAGGGCTTTTTAGTGGGATAATAGACAAAATAAATGCCTTAGCACTTATTCCTTTCATCAGAATGAAAGCATCCATCCATTCATTGTTTCCTCCTTTTTCCCTCCATCAGGCTGTCTGTCAGTGGCACTCGCAGTGGGTGTGTTTGCCTCTGTTAGAGCCACAGGAAACCCGTCTGAAAGGAAAAGCACAGAAGGGCTAAAGCTAACAAGGCCATTAGAAAACAATAACAGATTTATGTTGCCAGCTGTTAATAAATGTGTCATTCTGGTCAATCTCACGAAGAAGTAATATTCACAGTTTGACAGAACACATCATGTTAAGTTCGAAAGACTCATTTGTTAAGTAAAAGTTGGTCTTGCCCTTAAAACAACTGAATGATCTTCATCTAGTGATTACAGTCTACAGTTTTCCATCTTATCCAGCAGCATTTAGGTCCATAACAAACTCCATAAAAGCTCCTACAGCAGTAAGAAGAAAATACCAGAGCATCAGGTTTGCATCTCACCATTATCACCAGATCTGAAGGTCTAGGAATGATCTATCAGATACTCAGAAGAAAGAGGACAATGTCTCTTTTGTTATTCAACTGTCCGGCATAAAGAAAGGGACCATAATTTGGGTCGGAGATGAGAGCAGCAAACTATGCATATATCTTCTTCCCTGCAACACGTACCAGGGCCAGATTAATTTGAGTTAATAGATGCGTTCTCAGGCCCAGTTTGGAGGGGATAAAGGACATTTTCATTAACTTTCTTTATATTTAATGTTCAATTAGTTGCGGGTATAACAGGACCATAATCAGATGGAAATATGGGCAGGAATTAATGCCCCGGCAGGAAGAAGAAAGACCAAGGGATTGGTATGTACCCAGTGCAAAAGCTGGATGTAGTTCTGTTATAATGTCTGTATAAGGCCATGCATGTGTGCTTGTCTACTTGAGGATGTAAAATCAAATGCTCTGTATGTACAGTAGAAAGGTATTAGGGTCTCATAAATATATTTAGAGAGATTAGTTGAAATATTTACATAAATACACAAATGTGCGTAGCTGCGTCAGGAGAAATGCTGCCGGGAAAGCGAATGAAGGAGGTTTACAACAGCATAAAGAGAAAATGAATGACACGGAAAATAGAAAAATCAAACGCTTTATTGTGTGGGTGAGGCATGCTTTTATCATCCTGATAGGCAGCATTTAGTGCCGTGTGTGCATGTGTGTCTGTGACTGATGCGGCGTGTTGTGTTGCATGTCACGCTGAGTGATAGGATTACTCATTTTCCCCTTAGCAGAACACAAATCACTCTTTTATCCGCCATCATTGAATCTTTCCAGGGTTAAGTGTTTATGTTCCCAGCTTCTTACTGTGCTGTGCTGTGCTGTGCTATGATGTGTCTGTGTGTGTGTGTGTGTGTTTGTCCCTTTTTGCATATGTTTGTGTGCTCAGCAGAATATTCCTTCAACCTTCAGCAGAAAAGCAAAATGCTAGAAACCAAATGACAACTACAAACAGTGACATCTTGTCTCACTTGTCTGCAGAACTAGGGGCATGTCTCTATTTCATGCACAAACAGGCATACGTACACCTATTCACACACTCAAAGACAAACACCAAGTGCAAACGACCTGAGATGTTGAAGCAAACCATAAAAAAAAAAACTGAAGAAGAAAAGGAAAAAGATGTTAAGAAAATTGAATATGTAAAAAAAGAACAGACTGTCTCTTTGGGGACTATTTCTGAGTACCGTATGTTTAAAGGTCAGGAGGACGATCAACGCTAACCAGGGCATTTTATTACGTGAATCTCACAAATTTTCTTGCCTAAACTGAACCACATCTGGTAACCAAAACCCGAACTAAAAAAAAAAGAGGGAAAAAAAGTGTCATCATTTGGAGTCAATCCTAGATTTTCAATCTTAAGTACTTTGTCAGTCAATCATAAGGCAGCAATCTGTCATAGTGTGTTAAGTCATGGTCCATTTACAGCCACCAGTTAAACTAATATGCATGTTTTGGGTTGTTTTTTGAAGCTGGCGTCCCTGGAGAAAATACCTACATGGGGAGAACATGCAAACTCCACACAGAAAGGCCTCAGATGAGATTCAAACCAGGAACCATAATGCTAACAGCCACACCGACATGTTGTCTGTATAATGTCAAATAATCCAATATTGTATGATCATTTGATCATTTTTGTGACACCAAGTATTAGCAACTGTGATCTCCATAACTTCTTTTAGAAGTTTAATTTTGACAATGATCCATGCAGCAAATTTCGAGGGCTTCCAGCTTTGACAAAACAGCAGTATTTGATGCATGGGATGATTTGGTAAAGCAAACTTTGAAGTGAGTTATTGGTTATAGTATAATTTTAGCTAAAGCAAAAGTCCACAGGTGATTAAAAAGAGTAAATCTTGATGTGCTGCCCTGTCTAATTTTGGTTTAAGTGGAGATATGATGTTTGCATAAAATCTTCTTGTACTTGTTGCCTCTGCCAAGGGTCATGTATTCGGCAGCGCTGGTTTGACAGTCTGTTAGCAACATAATTCAAAAAGTTATCGGTGGATGTTGATGAAATTTCAGAAAATCTCAGAAATGAAATAAGAAACAAGTGATTCGGTTTTGGGGGTGAACCAGATCACCACCTGGATCCTGGAATCTTTTAAAGGATTCTTTACTATCGGGAGATGGGGATAATTTTGCCATTAGAGCTTCTAACTCAAATATGATGGCAAAAAAAATCACAATGGCTTGGTGGATGCTTAGACTCTCTGGGTCCTCCCACTCATTTTAAAAAATGTCAAAAGACATGTTTCATGTAAGTTCCATGCAAGTAAGCAGATTATGAAAATATCTGATTGAAAGACAAAAAAAAAAAAAAAATCTAAATTTAGGTTAGGTTAATTCAGAAAACTGTGGAGGTTTGTATACAGCAGAGATGGTTTAAAAAAAAAAGCTAAACATTCTAGACAGATACCGTTGAGTTTTTTTCTTTTTCTATATCAAATCTGAGACATAAATGTTTACCCAATGAATGAGATGAGAACCATTTCAGGGCCTTTGTCATCTTCTCAGACTTTCACATCAAAAAACATCTACAACATCCTATTAAAATGTTTTTTCAAACCCATTCACTGTTTAGAACATTTCATTGTATGGCAAGGACAGCTGTGGCATTATTTATCTCAAAGAGAGAGAAACCAACATTTAGAGGGAGTGAGACTGCACCCACAAAATGCAAACTGCCTGTATGCAGTGTGCTCCATTTTTGAATTAATTAAATCAACACAGAAAAACATTTCTGATAACAGTATTTGTATTTCATCAGTCTTTCATGTCTGTGCCACAATAAACTAGTTACAGCTTAATGTAATCTTTAGTCATAGTCAATGAAATTTCTAGTCACAGTGAACCATTTACAAATCCAATGTCCTCTCTGCATGTATTGCATTTAGTGTTTGTGCACTCCATCTAAGTGAATTCCTTTCCTACTTTCAAACAATTTCATGCTCTAATTTCAAAGCCTACTGCTTGAAAGATAACAGAGAAACATGGAGGAAATTCTGATAATTTGGCTAAGATCCCTTCTGAGTTCATTAGCTGCCAACATTAATTAAAAACAAACAGGATAAATTGACCTCGAATGGAATTTTGGCTGGAATCTTGTCAGGAATCCAATAAAACTGTGGAAAAAAAATACAAAAAATAATTTTCAATTACAGTGTAAGCTGTCTAAAGCTGGGGTCAGATTTGCCCCTCTCCACTGAACTTCAGGGTTTCCAAGGCTCTGTCTTGGTGAGAGCATTGAGGGACTTGAACACAGACGATTACTGAGGTAATTTGGCTGAAAGCCCACTTGAATTGGCCCAGACCCTCGATACTATCGGCTTCACAATTAACCAACAAAAACAGATAACCTCCAAATCTCTCCAAGTTGTTGCAGCTATAATAGCTCACCAGTCTTGCTCAACGCACACACACCCACACACACACATACAAACACTGTACATAGACTTGTGCTCATTTTGTACTTATACAGATAGAGTAAAGAACAACACACTCATGAAGTCACACAAAAATGCTCACACAAACCCAAATAAACTGCAGGGATTTCTGTCCAATTAACATGCATGCAAAGCAATTTAGAACCCAACAAGATGTTTTTGTCTGACTGCTCCAGGGTAATTTAGCACTTCTGTTTCCACACAAGCCTGCCATGAAGGGAGGAGGGGGTGGAGCAAAGAGGGGTTAGAAAAGTGGAATGGATTTCTTGATTAAAACTGGCCTTTCCCCCCCTCTCTCTGCGTACAGAGGCGCAAGGCTGCGGCTACACACACGCAGCAAACATGCAGCGAATCCATATGGCCTAATACAGAGACAGCATCATTGTTAATTTCCTTTGTTAGCTGTCTGCTCTCCAGGCCGATTTAATTTGTGGTGGTGTTTTAGTGAGCGGTGAGTAGGAATTGAATCAACAGACATTCGTTTGGTGGTACATTCCTCTGTCTCCGTCTTGTTGTGTGTGTCAGTTTTACATACTGTTCAATAATTGGACTTAGATTACTGTTGATGTGAATGCATGATCACACCGATGCCTCCCCGCAATAGAAATCTGGAGATGGTTAGCTGACTGTCAGTCATACCTGAATTATCTCTTGGCAACACAGAGCAAAAAAAAAAGAAATATACAGGGAATAATCATGTAAGTAAGAGGCAGCTGTAATCGCCTCTTACTTTGTCTTTTGTGTCATTGCTGTCACTCACTGCAACACCCTTTTTCTTTTTATCTGTCTCTTGAGCACAGAAACACATTTAACAGAGTTTTGGGTTGGTGAATTACTTGCCCGTTCCAGTGCAAGTTGGTTGTTGGCAGCAGATGAGCAGCAACCAGGCAAATGATGAAATGAAAAGATCTGAGTGAGGTGATATTAAAGCTGAGGCAGAAAACAAATAAGACAAATGCAATATCTGGTTTTCCCTCTTTCACAGCTCCTTCCTCCCCATCTTTTCTTCACGTAATTAAACCTATAGTCACTTTCAATTAGCTAGCTCTCCTCCCTCTGCATGCCTTTATGCAAAAATTAATTAGTCAATTAGCCAATTAACATGTGAGCAGGCCTTTGTGTTAACGAGGCTTTTACAAGCGGTGGCAACCCTGCAGTAATGGCAGACAGGCAATAGATGCCAAGGGACTGTTTCACACCACAAAGATTCTGCACAAGCGGGCGACTGGCACATAATAATGGAGCACATGCAAACACGCGCAAAGCTGCGTATCCATGACTTACATTCATTGCCTTTGCTGCACCTTAAACCATACTTGCCTAATCCTTGAGGAGGAAATTAGTAAGAGAAATATCTTCCTTTTCAGTCAGGAATAAGTCAGAAATAAGGCTATGCGAGTGTTCAGGGCATGTTGGGTGATTAGAAACAACTTTTTAGCGACACATAACCGCCACCAACTGGTCTCTAGGGATGGGTGCCGTTCACATTTAAACCGATACAGTACCGTTTCACGGTACCTGGAAATCGAGACCGGTAGCTAACGGTATCAATTTTCAGTACTGTTGTGTTTGTTTATATGGGAATAACAGATTTATTTCTTATTTTCAACATATAGGCTAATTTATAACCAATGTATTTAAGCAACATCCATTTGTTTCTATTCTAACAACACTAACATGATTCACTGTTTTACTAACATGTAAACAGTTAACTACAACGGAGCAGTGTTTTTTCTTAATGATGCACAAATTAAAACGCAGCTCCTCATTCTGAAAATAGTTTCAATAAATTCAGTATGAAAGAATATGTTGGAGTGAGGCGAGTTGGATTTAGCTCTAGAAAATCAGACAGAGTAAGATATCTTTCTGTCCAGGTTTGTGTGAAATCTTTAATGCTACGTGCAGCTCAAGGGGCAACCTCCGGCTTAGAAATGAGAAGCCTATGCGCAAGTGCCAAAAATTGCTGTTCCCCTCTCCTCCGCTAGGTGCTGGCTGCAAAACGGAGCATATTCCCATTGACTCCCATTTTCATATGGCCAACTTCACAGCAGTAATAAACATGTTTACAGCCTGGTTCAAAAAACCATTTTAGGTTTAATAGGTCAAGTTTACCTTCGTGACAACTGTGG
>JAOXYM010000003.1:28076500-28096896 GCA_028567055.1 Leptatherina wallacei | reverse complement strand
ATTGATTGATTGATTGATTGATTGATTGATTGATTGATTGATTGATTGATTGATTGATTGATTGATTGAATGAATGAGTGAATTAATGAATGGATGAATGAACGAATGAACGAACGAATGAATGAATGAATGAATGAATGAATGAATGAATGAATGAATGAATGAATGAATGAATGGAGGTATAGAAAATAAAACACTCCAAAGGATAACATGCAAAATTATGGTCCCAAAACATACAAATTAAGGGTGTATTCACATCAGGACTTCTTAACATGACCCTAGCTCATTTGCTCAGAAAGTTTGGTCTGTTTGGGGAGATGTGAATGTGCAACCCAACACTTATGTGCATCAAAGAAGAGAACTCCAGTCTACCCAGGAATATAGTTCTCAGTTCGCCTCAAGTGAACCAAATGCAGGAAACAAACTACAACTCACAGTATGTGGAGGAAGTGGAAGTTGCCCAGCTTTGACCGCCGCTGTTTGTCTTGTTTTCTCTTCAGTCATTCTAGATGCAGCGCTGCCTCTGGCAAGGAGGGGAATACATTATTTAAAAGGTTCCGCTCGTTTGACTAAATGCAGTATGAAAGCACCCATTCCTGGTAGTATTACAAAATGTAATTGTACCAAGCAGACTATTAGGTGTGAAAGAGACTTCTCTTAATGGCAGCAATGTGGAGACAATATTGATTTTTAACTATGCATTTCTTATGATTTTGCTTTAATAGAAATAAACACAATGTTCTGAAATAAAATATCTCTGTCTGTGCAGAAGTAGCCATGTGGAAAAATGTAGAGAATAAAAGTATTTAGTAGTAGTTTAAATAACCATTTAAACATGTGAATCTTAGGTTAAATCTACGGAAACTGTATTGGCTTATATTTTACTGTTGACACTTTATACCAAAACAAGAGCTGACCTCAGAATCGACGGTAATAAAAAGCCTCTTTGTTTTTCTGCTCTCCATTTCATAAACGTCAGCTCTGTTGAAAGTATGTTTTTATATAGCCACTCAACTTAAAGTGCATCATCATGCACAATCAAGAGTTTGAATATTTCTGTCTTTGCGACATCTCAAAACACACGAACACTATAGCTCTACAATTACACGACAAGTCAAACTAAAACTAATAACTTCTATATCAGTGACCTTGTCATTTATGGGGATTTCAGTCAGCCAGAATAGTTATCGTTTTTATGTTCACTTTCACCGAGTCTTAACATTAATGTACTCATCTTACTGTCCACATGGGGAAGATCCCCAAAATATTGAGCTACTTAGACTTTAATGGCACGAGAACTGGCCTTGACGGTGTCCCAAAAACCCACAATCAGACACGGACACACACACACACACACACACACACTACAGTCCAGTAAAAACAGTCCAAGGGGAAACGGACAGTCGAGTGCTCTTCTGCCAACGGAACACTTTGTTCCTCCAGAACGTAAACATACTGATTTATCTCAACAGCTCTCTTCAAACATAGCCGCCTCTCTTCCTCCCCTCCTCCTCTGCTCTCCTGTGCAACCTCTCTTTCTCTGCAGCTCAATGCCCTGCTGCAGCCCACTGCCCTCTCTCACCGGGAACTTGTGATGTCTGTGTCAACGCTTGCAAACGCCGGCGGCCTGGACCTCACCCCTTGCTCTTTCTCTCTCTCAGGCTCTACGTCACACCTGTACCATTCTCTTGCAAAAAAAAAAGAGCTTTCTCTCTTAAATAGTCCACTCTGTAAGAGATGGAGAGATGCTAAGAGCAGCTTTTGGAATAAAATGACAAATCAAACCCTCCAAATTCAGACTGGCCAGCCTCTTTACCTAGCAAGCACTCCAGTTGCCCTTTGAGTTTTTTCTCCTCCCCTTCATTCCTTTTTACAGTTTGGTTAAGCACATGCCACCTTCTTACTCGATCTCTTTTTCTCCTTCTCCTTTCTCTCAGGATAGAGGTTTGATGGTTCGCGCTGATTCGAACATCACAGTCAGACTGACAGTTGACATTCTGTCTTCTTTAAAAACCTGTCCTGGTCCTTTATTTTCCTGCTCAGATTGCCAGACTATTGTCAGAGGTATAGTACTAGGAGGGGGCAGGGAGAGAAGGGAAGGACAGATAGCAGCTTTCATAGCCTTCTGATTGTATGATTTCAGAGGTTGGGGTTAGTGGAAGCAAGGTAGAGAAAAAGTGAAAGTAAAATGTGTTTGGAAAGAATAAAAGAGGCAAAAAGTCAGAACAGAGGAAAAATAATGGATGTTACTTGCTTTTATTCATTTTCTTTTTTTAGTGCTCCAGCTTACAGTTGCTCAACATCTGTGCAGTAATGCTAATGCATGATCTGAAAAGGTAATTAAGAGGTATGCAGGATTAAAAAAAAAAAAAAGAGTTCACACTCATGCTGACAGCCCAGAGGTGAAAGTAATCTAAAACTGTCAACCTATTGTGAGCTTTGTCCTTTTCCCCCACCTACTGTTAGTTCTGTGTACATTGTTTACATCTCTGGTGACTTTTCTGCTCGTTTTGTGTCCTGCTCCTCTCACATGGAACAATTTCCATAACAAATGACACGATTGTTGTAATTGAGTTTGTCCATGTGGAAAAACAACACAAGACAGAAAAATACTTAATGCCTGGTATTTTGTACACATGTCAGATCGCATGAGTGTAAGTTTAAATTGGGTCGGTTTGTGCATTGTGTGTGAAAAGGAGGCTGAAGAGCCGGGTGGAGAGGGAAAGGGTGGAGGGGAAATTCAGATATAAAAGAGCTTACATCTTTAACACAAGAAAAGCATCCTTTTTTTTTCAGCTGGGATTACTGCTTGTGAATTTCAGTGAAACTGTAGTCCCACCTAAAATATCTTTTGATTTACCCTTTATAATTTGTCAGCTGTGGAAAAAAAAAATGGTGGGTCATTCCATGTTAACATGACTGGAGAACGTGCAGCAAGTCACGGGGAAGTTGAGATTTACACTTTTCAGCTAAATAATCATAGCCTCGCCTTTTGACATTTGTTTTTGTTGACAGCTAAGGACAAAAAAAATAGTCTCTGGCCAATTGAGAACACCCCATGAAATAACAGGACATGTATATGTTTATGTAAGAATATATTTGATGCATCATAATGCAAACGTGGACGATTCTGGATCAATATACAAATGTTTTAAAAAAAGTGATTCTTTAACTGTTAATTGATTACACAATGTTGAGGAAAGGAAAAGGCTGAACTTGAAAATGTGGAAATGCAACACCCGAACTTTCTGCGTTGTGTACATAACAGACATGATGGTTGAGCAGTGAAATCCAAACGCCACCTCAGTACTTCACCTAAAAAAAGTGAACTAAAGCCCGCCTACAAACATAGTTCTCGGTTAGCTTCAAGTGAACCAAATGCAGGAAGCGGACTAATGAAGGGTTCAACGCTGCACATTGTGGGTAAACACAACCCAAACCAATGCATGTGGATGATAGGCGGCTCTGGCCGGGAGAAATGTCTTGCAGTCAGACGTGAAAGAATACGGTGAAAGTTCTGACAGAAATATGATCAACCCATTACTTCAATATTATTATTATTATTGATAGAAATGAGTGTAAGAATAAGAAAGAAAGAACCAGCAGTGTCCTACATTTACATTGCTAGATTTTAGTTACCAGATGTTATCTTTAAACAGAATTTAATCTTATTTTTTATTTTCAAAAGCAACATTAACTGAATCATTGCTCAACAGTGTGGAACTTAGTAAACTCCAACTTGTGAAAAGATACAGAGCTGGACAATGACTCCAGAAGAGCTTGATCAACAGCAGCAACACAAACTGAAAGAGCAAATTCAAAAAGAAAAAGAAAAGAAATCTGTTGGATGTCCTGGTTAGTTATCTGAAACAAAGATTGCAACCATGGGTGAAAGACTCAGCAGACAAAGAGAACAGTTCTTGCTGAAAAACGCATTGTCAGAGGTTAATTTTAGCTAATAAAGCCAGACATTTGGAATTTATCACAAAAAAAAGAGAAAAAATGTTTTGTCTGCCATAGTTTATCTTTTGTGTTGTCATTTAGCTAGAAATACTCTGTAACTCCACTGTATGAACACACTGTGTTTCATGGCAGACGTAAATGTTACTTTTGCTAGATTAAAAAAAAAAAAGAGTCACAGTGGAGGTTGAAGCTCAGGCCAAAAAAATCTCCTTTTTTCTAGCTTTTTTCTTTTTTTAAATAAGTATCTTCTCTCTCAAGCCGTCACCCTGCTTTTCCTCTTCCTGCCACTCGCCCGTCTGTGTGATGTGTTTTAACCCATCCCATAATAAAGGATGCAGCAATACATATTCATGATAGAACTCTAGTAATTAGCAACCCCCCCCATACACACACACATACACACACGTATGCCCATACACTGGCTTCATGCATATGTATGTCCTTGGCAAACAAAGGCAGTGGCAGCGCGGGGCATTCTCTATTAACACACACATCCACGTATGATGGCACATATAGCAGTCCTGCCACTCACTCACACGTGCCCATGTGCAAACATCTATGTGTATGCACACACACATGCGCACACACGTATTAAGAGATAGTGAGGTTTAGATGAGAGGGGTTTCCCTCCCCCATCAAAGAGAAACTATCATTTTCTCCAGGTTGAGAAAAAAAAGCTTTATAAACATGCACCAATCAGCACTGACTCCCAACTTCTCACTCACTGTCTGACACACCAACATGAACACACACACACACACAGCCCTGCATCACTATTGCATCATTTTAAACAAAAGACAGTGAGGCATGTTTAAAATCCCAACCCTGGTGGGATGCTGCCTCTTTAACTCTCATCTCTGCAAACACACACACACACACACACACACATGCACACGATCACTCCCTCCTGAATGTTATCTCTCAGTGAACAAAAAAACAGCTGAATGCAAGTGAGAATTGGAACAATAAGCGCAAAATGATTGCATCATGTGAAGTGTGTCTGTTGCTTTGAACCTGAAGAGTTGGTGGATTTAGCTTTTTTGGAACAGAGGTTTTATCCCATCTGACTTCCTGAGCCTTCCAGCAGATAAGTTTTGTTTGAGTTTTGCTGATTTAGATGGCACAGAGATGAGTAAGCCAGGTGAGCTGAGGAGAGAGTTATAGACAATGCTGGTCAGGAACCATAAACTGTCCACTCCCTAATGTCATCAAGTCACACTTAGGTACTTTTCTGAAAGGTGGTAACTCGATCCTGATACTAAGCTGCATTTCAGCTCCTATTTGTTAGGAGAGGGGTATCAATCCATTTTACCTGTGGTGTCAAAACTTTACAAAACTAACAGGATGGAATAACATTTTCTAAGATTTAAACTTGGCCCTACTCTTTCTATTATTTCTAAATTCAGTAAAGATATTCAGCATACATTTAAAAGAATATAACTAATTCTGACTAAGCAGGTTTGAAGATTTCTTTTGAAATTTCCACCTTAAAACGCGAACACAAATTAGAGTTGTCAGGAGAGAAAACCAAACAAACAGCTTGAGAGTTCATTCTTGCTGTACTTTATCAAGTCAGGCAAAATGATATTTCTTTCTTTTTTGAAAAAAAAAAGCCAATCTTTGGTGTATGAGACTAGAAAAGAAAAAAGACCGGCCTTTTTATTATACCTAATATATTGCAATTTGTATTTCACACCTTCAACTGATAGTTCTGTTCACGCTGTTTATAAAGCACTCGCAAAGTCCACCAAATGGGTTGTACGTGTATGTTTCCCAACCTGCAGTACCCCACAAAACCAGCAGGAAACCCAAGACTTCACATAGAGATTTCCCCATCAAAATGAGGGTCTTTAAACAACCACAGAAATGCTGCCCCTAAACTGTAAACATAATGGAACTACATGCAACAACCCAGTGTTGTTGCGTGCCCAAACAGGTCGAATGTTTTGACTTAAATCTACAAGCTTTGCTATCAAAAGGCCAGAACATGACAAAAAAATACCACTACAATGCTTTTTGTCAATAATTTAAACTGTCCATGAAATACGTTTTCACTTTTATCATCAATTAATCAAACTTTTGACTACGTACTGCAGTAAAATTAATAAAATGTGTCAGTTTTTGAACATTAGACATCTTACAGTTTCCCTACTAAATTTAAACTGGAACAGATATTCCATTCTTTTTAATAATTAAATGACAAGTGATTAAATATTCTCCTATCATTTGTCACATTTTACTAAATTATGTAAATTCATTTTCTATATCCACCCATCCTGTTCAAGGTTACAGGGGCTGCTGCTGCATATCCTGATTGTCATCTGGTAATACTCCTAGTGCCTCCCTGGACAAATAGGTAGTCCATGACAGGGCTAAAAGAGAGACAAATAACAATACACACTGTTCAGTCAAGTTAAAATCACCTAACCTAACATGTACATTTTAGACCACATGAAGAGAACCCACAGAGGGACAAAATGAACATGCAAAATCCACACATGAAAACTCTAGCTGAAATTTGAACCTTCTCTCCGTGAGGTGACAGAGCTAATAAGCACATCTCCGTGAGCACACCACCTTAAAAGCTGTTAGATTAAGATATCTGGAAACATTAAGTTCAGCGTTGTTATCCAGCATATCACAATAAATCAAGCTAACTTCTAACCACAAAGAATTAAATGGCAACACAAAGTTAAATAAAAACAGTTCAAAACCTGAGCAGAAATCTCAACTTTTTCTTTTTAAAACTATTTTAATAGTATTTTTGCATAAATTTTTTTCAAGCTCTACTTTTTTAAAACCTTTATTTATACAGATAGTCCCATTGAGACACACAGTCTCATGTCGAAGAGTGACCTGTTTGTATCTACATGTATTGCTTTTAATTTTCCTTAGTAACCCACCTCTCTTATGGCTGCTGGTACAGACTGCAAGTGATAATCACATAATTTTTGGTAGCAAGCCCATTCTTACAGTGTGCCATCTGTGTGTATATTGTAAAGAGGGATATAATATATGATGGGTCATGTTCAAGCATTCTCATTTTTCTTTTTTATCCATCGTTATGTCCATTTTGATTTAAACTGCTCAGTCCTGTCTTAAATTAAATAAATTTTTTAAGAAAAATTATATTGCTCAGTTTGGATGCAATGATCGTATAACACGGTTGGCGATCAAGCTTTATGTTTGACTAAACTGTAAATTAATTCTTTCTTTTTCCTTTTTTTTTTAACCAAGTCATGCTGGAAAAGCAGTTGGTAGAAAATGACCTTTCTAGTATCATCTTAGTTCAGTCTTGTTATGCCAGTCGTATCATATTGTTTTAGATGAAATGTAAGAAAAAGTAATCAAAAAGTAAAGTTATCTAAATTTGTTGCGGAATTTGGGTAATTTACCACAATATGTCACTGCACTTGTTTTAGGTGACAAAAAACTGGGGGATGTGAAGGATTTAATAAACTGAGACATGCAGAGGTGTGGGAGGCGAGGAGAGAGCTGTTTAATAACTTTTTGTTTGACTGTTTCTCCTTTCTCAAGTTAAGAGTTTGAATGGCTTTTGTATTGACGGTTTCAGTGCTTCTGTACTTATCTACTTACTACTATGTCAATAGCTCATGGTCACACAAGATCAATAGACTATACAATAGACCTGCAAGCATTTCTAAAAACTAAGAAATTGTGAAAATAACAGCTAAATCCTGTTAATTCTCCCTGACAGAATAAATAAAATACAAACTAACTACTGAGAAAAAAGTCCAAACTTTCACAACCCATCAATATTTGTAAAAGTTGGTCAACTTCGACCCAGTTTGACGTGTCATCTGCAGTGGGTAGCTGGGGTTAATGTATATAGGAATCAAATACAGTAATAAACACACCCAGGAATTCTGGTGTAATATTATCAGTCAGGTGTGGGAGAGGCCACTTGGTAAAAACAAAGCTAAACATTTTCTGTTATTGTTGTTGAAAGAAGATGGCAGCAGAGAGTGGAAAAGGGAGGGAAAGTAGGTCAGAAGGACTGCAGTGCAGCACACAAGAGACAAATGGATTATTTCTTCACTTCGAAAAGGAAAAAAAAAAAAAAAAAAAAGAAGCCAGGACACTGATTAATGAAATACAGCAAATTAATTAAAACATCTGTCATGGACTCTGGTCTAAATTTGAAATATGACTTTTTCATTTTTTCCTCCCCAAATAAGAACAAAGCCATCTAAGGAAATGTGTAAAATTTTACATTTGCATCGGATAAATGTGAAGCTAAATCCTGAGGTAAAAAGAGAACAAACAAAAACCCTTAGACTGATTTCACCAAAATCTGTCAGTCACTCCTTTGATTTGGGACTTTTTCAACTTTCACAATTTACATTCTCTCACTCTGAAGGTCATTAAATTAGCTCTATAAACCATAAAGGGGTTATTTTGGGGGGGTTGTGATGTTTTACCGGAACACAGACAATGAAACTATCTGTGCTCAGGTAGCCACAGTCCACTAAAACTACTGGAACACCACCAGCTGAGAACGCTCTGTGTCCTTATTATCATGTACGTACACATTAATGTTCACACATACGCACACCGAAAAACTGCCTCTCTGAACAGACTCATCTGAAGTTGTAATGGGCCAGGTATAAAGACCTTTTTTGTGTGCGTGTCAATCAGAGAACTATGAAAGCCTATGACCATGCAGAGAAAATGAGAGGTTTGCCACAAAGGAACATTCAGTCACCTAAAATAATACTGCTCAACAGCCATTCAGAGACTCACTCACTTTAGCATATGAATCATAGAGAATAATAAAGGTTTTTTTTCTTTTTTTTTTACCAGGGGAGAGGTCTTTAAATTAGATGGCAGCAACACTGAGAGATGGAAAAAACAGAATAAATGAGTGGCAATAAAGATCTAATATTCTCATGTTCAGGTATGTCCAGTAAGGTTTATGTTAATGCACCTGCGTCCATTGTTGCAAAGCAATCTATCCAGTGAATTAAGAAGAGACTTTTACTTGACATATTCCTTTTCAAAGGTAAAAGGGTCAGAAATCCCCATCCCTCACACCACATATACAAAGCCACACCCCCGCTGTGTTAAGTTTGTGGTTAGTGAAGTAAATAACGCCGGAAGACGATGGAGAGAGAAAGAGATGTGAGGGCGGAGGAAAAAGAGGAGGAGGAGGAGCAGGAAATGAACTAAACTCTGGTAAACTGCACCTGCAGGGATCTCCTCCTGTGTATAATGAGAGTGTTTAATGAGTGCACACTGCTTAACGCTGCCGCGCCTCTCCGTGTGTGGGTGTGTGTGTGAGTGCGTGCATGCATGCGACTGAGTGTGATAATTGAAAAGAAACCCGGTCTTCATTCCAGCCCCCAGCGCCCACACAGGGAAAATAACTCATGAATATGTTTTGCGTGGCTGTTACTTATTTCTGTTGTTCAAGTTGCTCTCTCCAGTTCCACATGATGTGTGTATAAAGTGCTCATTGACAAACTGGGTGAATAATACTGCAGCTAAGTGGTCTAATAAAAATTGGAAATATGAATAATTAAAATATAATACTTAATCTAAATGCAGGTGAAACATAGCTGTGCACCACAAAGGCCTAAATAAGCTACTCAAGCTGAGGAGGGAAATCAGCCTGTATGTTCAGGGGGTCTTTATGTTCATGACAGCGTGCATGCGTGTTTGTGTGTACGGAGCAACATGCAACAATGTGTTGTGGGACAAACAATGCATATCAGGAAAATGGCAGACAATGAAGAAATATAATTAAAGGTGGAACAATTTAATGAGATGTTTATTGCATGGGAGAGACCAGGACATAAAAAGGGAAGATATGAGAGAGGGACAAATAGTGAACGGGAGGGAAGAGGGAGCAAGGAGGTGGCATAAGAGATGAGCAATTTATCAAACTCCTTTGCTAGGGGAGACTAATTAATTTGTTTGTGTGATTGCTTTTCCACACTGTGTACACACAGATACACACAGACACACGTATGCTCCTGTTCACATGCGCGCACACACCCCTCTGTCACATATCTTACAGATTTTGGCACATACACTGAGAAAGGCTAATCTCTTTCTTTATCTTTATCTTATTCTCTCTCAATATCTGGCTCACCCTCAAGATCAAACTCTTCACTCGCTTATCTTTATAGTTTATTTTCCTCTTATTTAACTGTGTTTTTTTTTAATCACAAATTTAACTCAATTATCTGTACCTCTTGTTTTCTTTTTTCTGTGCTCCAGTCATTTGTTCATTAGATGGTATTAGGGTGATTTTCCTCATGACAAAAGCAGAGCAGATGAAAACATAAACCTTGGGCCTTCTATCTGCTTGGACCGAAAAAGCAAACAGAAGAAGAATACAACAATGATTCCTTTGTTTGGCTCATTGCTTAAACATTAACTTTTCATACTTCATTGAATAAAAACCCTAACTCAGTAAAGTTAACAGAAATCAGATAGAGATAGCAGTGTGTGGTATCTGCCAGTACATACACTAACAAAATTGACTTGCATGAATAAGCAAAATGGGGATTCACAGCAAGAAGAATTGGGGCTTTTCTATGTGGAATTTGTACATTTTCCCCTTGTATGTGTGGGTTTTTGCTGGGTTCTCTGGTTTCTGAATAACAGAGAAGTTAGGTCAACTGGAGTGTGATGCATGAGGGGTTGTTTGTCTCGTTCATCTCTGTGTTGGCCCTGTGATAAACTGGCGACCTGGCTGTAACATCACTTGGTTAGGGGCTGGAAAAGGATCCTGGTTAAAGGTAAACTGCATTCCTTCGACAGCTCGACCATCATCATCCTGGTTGTATTTCTATCGTTTAAACACAGTTGATCTCATGCCCATAACAGGTCTCATATTCTTTGGATGTAATTACAGGCCATATATGTGCTAAAGTCATCCTGCAGGTGGAACTTTCATCATAACTGATGGAAAATCTCTACATGTCTGTTTATCTGAGCAGATCTGATGTTAACTTCAGGATAGTAGAATGATCTACTGAGGAAGAGCAGCAGGGTCAGCTGGGTTAAGCTTCCGACAGACACTATGTAGGTCACTGAACACCTACCAAACTACACCACCCACTAAGGACAGAGACAGAAATAACCATGATACACAAAATAACCAGAAGCTCACCACCACCCTACCACTGAATAGCCCCTTAATCCCTTGCAGGTGACTCATGCCTGCTGCTGAGAGAGGAAGAGCCATACAAGTCAAGCTTCTTTGAAAGAGAAGATGAGTATCTAAAAGGAAAGTTGTATTTATATGAAAAAAAATCAACATAGTTCAGTTTTTATCAGTACTCACAGACTCCATTTCAAACTCTCACAATAGAAATTTTTTATTGGTTATTCCTTGGGAACATTTACTTAAGTGAGAAAGGTTGATGAATGTTTGAAATGAGGTTATAGTAAAAAAAAAAAAAAAAAGATTATGCCATTTCCCATTGTGACATAGTATGATACATGATGAATTATTGTATTAATTCTATAAGATTTTTAGTTATGTACTTTTTTGTAGGATCAGAATTTACCCGTTGATATAATTTATCCTTTTAGGACCGATGGGAGAGCTGATGCTCAGGACATCAGGAATTGTCACCGTTCCTTGACAATGAACGCTCCTGATCCCGTCAGATGCGCCGGCACCTCCATCGGTCCTAATGGGATCAATTATATCAACCGGTAGAGAGATATTGATTTACATACATTTATATGAATTCAAATACAACTATATATCAACAATACTTAAGCATCTTATACCTTGAATTGTATTGTATGAATTATATGAAATTCTATGAAAAAAATATATATTTGCTGATATGTTCTACAAATATTAATTAGAAAATATTTTCTGTAGAAAAATTGCAAAAGGGCGCAAAAATGTCATAATTCAAGAACACATCTATCATCTTCATCTATCCATTCCCCAAAACTTCTAACAATTAGATCACCGGAATCCAAAAAGAAAGTTTCCATTATCTTTTCTTATGAAATTTTTTTTATATATATATATATATATATATATGTAATGGATTCATGCAAGATTTTTGTAAATGAAAAAAAAAGAAAACAACAGAAAAATTCTAAATAATGAAAGATAAGTTATGTATTCATTCATATGTAATCACTGTGAAGCCCCATGTCCTCAGAAGTCACATAATCAGTTAAATAAGGTTCACCTGTGTGCAATCTAAGTGTTAAATGATCTCACATTACAAATTTTTCTCTGGGATTAATAAAGTATTTTTCATTTCATTTTATCATTCACCTCTTCTGAAATACTTCTTATTTAGCAACACCACAAATCAAAAGGCACCACCAAGTAAATGACACCTTGACCACCATGAGTTTACCAAACAGATCAGGGACCAAGTTGTTGAAAATTACAAATCAGGGTTGGAATGAAAAAAAATGAATATCTGAAACCTTGAAATTTCCAGTGAGCACCATTAAAAACATTATCACAAAAATAAAAGAAAATGGCACCACATCAAACTGGCCTGAAAAGAGCCATCAACCAAAATTCACTGACTAGCTAGAAAGGGAATTAATCAGAGAGGCAAAAAGGAGACCCTGCCGAGCTGGAAAGCTCCACACCAACTGGTTTCTCTGTCCATAGGACCACAATAAGTCCCTTATATGCTGCAGAGCAGGAAAAGTTTGCCAAAAGACACATATGAGTCTTCCCAAACATATTGAATAAGGACTTCTTGGTCAACTGAGACTAAACGTGAATTTTAATGCCCATAAAGATACCCAACACCTCTCATCAACCTATGAGCACCTTCCCCAGATAACAAATATTTTGCATCTTCAAAGTTGTCAAGTTTATTAGACATAATGATAACACATTTTTTAAAATTAGTTTTGACTTTTGGTTTTTGACCAGTTTTTTTTTTACAGTGAAACTTGGACAGGTGGATTTTTTTTTTTTTATGGATTTCCCAAATGTCAAGTAAATCCAAATACCCTGAGAAAAAGCATGCATGGCGTTGCACCAGCCTTGTGAGCTACTTGTCAGTGATACATGAATCCTGAAACATTCATGTGGTATGTTGAATAACAGCTAAGGTATTGATGCAGCTCCTTGTTTTTTTCTTTTTTTCTTTTCTTCCTGAAACACTTGATCAGCACTTTTTCTTATAAATGAAGACTGTGTGTCAAGACACACCTGACAAGCCTGGGCAACATTGGAAATACTAAGCATTGAAGAGGAAAGGCAGAAATATGCACATATGCTCACACCTGTCTGAAATAACCTTCTTAGATTGAAGTTCTTTGGCCTCTGGTCACAGTTTAATTAAACTTTACATCATTAGGTTTCTCAAACAGCTCTTCAAGGGGAAAAAAAGACTGTCTATTGACCTGCTCGTCTCCTAAATATGATAGAAAGCCTTTACCCTTTCCCACCTAATGCAGGTCTCTGCCACTCACTAATTCTGTAAAGTCCTGCAACCTAAACTGCAAGGTGCATGTTTTTTTTTCTTTTTTCATATGCTCTTCTCCTGTGTTATTAGGATTTTCCTGTAGAGCAAAGCAGAGTGTCTTCCACTGCTGGTTTGGAACTGCCAGCTAAAGCCTCAAGTCTGTACTTCACTTTAGATGGGCCTTTTTATCCTGACCTTCAGGATGCTCAGCGAGGGATAGGTCACAGCTCACAGCAGTCTGAGAACCAGTCAATTTAAAACAAGTCACTATATGTATGTGAGTTTACGATGCCAAGGACATAGTGCCAAGACCTTAGTGCCCACCATACGTGAAGAAGTGCAGTTTAATGAAAGTGGCAGCTTTATCTCAAATCATACAAACATACACCCACACAACTCGCTATCTCCAAACGGGTCAGAGAAGCATAAAGGAGTCTGGATCACCTGGCTCACAGCCACAAACAAACTGAGCGTTAATACACACATTCAGCATCCCACACCTCTAGCCACTGGTGCCTGGGAAAACCAGGGGGACAATAATTGAAACTTGGCTCGCTTCAAAGAGCATGACAGAAAACCAAGAGGGGAACCAAGAGCAGTTTCACTCTGTTTGTATGTAGGAGTTAGTAAGTACTTGGGATGGGTCAGAGAGGGCGTCAGGCCCTGCCCGATGGTCAGGCTCAGGAGTGGGGTAAAAGGCAGAGAGGGGGCAGGGGAGGGGGTTAATTCCTGGCTGCCATGGCTAATGCTTCAATCTTCTTGCCCCCCTTGCTACAACAACACAGGATCAACAAAGACAGGATCAACAAAGCTGCAGCCAAAATCCTCCGACGCAGTGAAACAGAAAATTCCCAGTCCTCCCTAGGCCGCATAGGGAACAGCAAACACACAATTACACACAGAGACACACACACAAGCGCATATCTCCGACTGCTTAGGGAACAACAAACAAAGGCTGTAAATACAGCTGCAGACGGCTGGGCAGATAACAGCCAATCCCTATCCCCAACTTGTTCTGTGGCTCAGTGGCTACTGACTGCCCTCTGCAGCTCGCTGCCCTGGCCATGCCTCTTACGCAGCACAAACACCTGCTGCTTAATGCTTCGACTCATTCAACTGACGATTCCTGGCCAAACAACTGACTTTTTCTTCTCTTGGTTGTGTAAAACTTTCCCCCATTTGTAGCTTATATTATCTGAAGAGTTTTAATGTGTGTCTGTGTTGTAGAGCTGCTATAATCTTGCTCAAGGATTAAGTATTTTACTGAAATGCACACATAAACAAATCATCCATTCATCACGTATGAGGTAGAAAATATTCATACAGGCCAGTGTTTTAGTGGAAGAGATGGGACTGGACATTGCTGCATTTGAGCACATGCCTGGATGTAAAGATGCAGAGATAGACTCTTTGCAATGGAAGACAGAGAGAAAGAGAGAAGCATACTGCAGAGTGATATAGAAGGAGGAGGTGGGAGCTTTAGCTGCCCTGCTTGCAGAGGGGTGTTTGATGTAATCCAGGAAGTTAGTTCAGTAACTCCATCTCTCCGTCCCTTCGTCAGGACAGGAGAAGGAGGGATAAAGGAGGCCCTTGTCTAGAGAGCCAGGGGTTTTCCACATCTGTCCTCCGCATTGTAGCCAGCCTCTCTAAACAGCTCAGGAGTCTGTTATGGCTGAGGGAGGCACACACACACACACATACACACATGCATACACACAACAGCTATGTCTGAGTGAGCCTTGTGGAACGCTTTAACACTGATTGCAGTTAAGCGTTAAATCATCCATACTAAAGTTACCAGTGAGAGAAAACACATCAGGCCACAATTCATAGCTGGGCGATGTCTGTATTTAGTGTATGTGTGTAGGACTGCGTGTGTGCGTGTGTTTATGAAACGCCAGTCACGCAACACTGCTCTGACTGCTGAAGGGATCCTTCTTTCTTTTTTCTCCTGTCCCTCTCTTTTTTTTTCTCCCCTGGAATTCTCTCAAACACGCACTCTTCTTTCTTCGGGATATTTGAGAGGTTGCCCCCACACCCCACTCAACACTATATTGCCACCATTGCCCGCCCACCCCCAAACCCACCACTGAGAGCTATAACATGGCGAAATCCTTCAAACTTCCATTAGGTAGGTGTTAGGCCCGAAGACTGAGCTGAGTGCAAGGGGGGGGGGGGGCTTCATCCACATCTGCTTGTTTCTGCCCCTTGTGGTTAAAAAGATCATTGCCAAAAATACTATGGCATTTTTCAGTTGTTTAAAAGAACAATAGTTTTTTGTTTGTTTTTTTGCCTGAAAAAGTAATCACAACAGAAAGAAATCATACCAACACCAACTTCAAAAATAGAATTCAAAGTTACACAGGACAAGTAACAACTCAACTTGATTTTAGGCTGTCATAACCAAAGCTTGTGAAATTGTAGCCTCCACAATGCACAGCTTTTTATTTCTTGCCTGGAATTCGTTCGGTGTCAGTTCCTTAGCCGAGCAGTCACTCAACATTATTTCTTTCATTCTCTCTATTTCAACCATTTTATGCCCATCTCAGCAGGCCGACATGTCATTGTAGTGGGCGTTTGACAGTCAAACACATTTCAGCGTAATTGCCACCTCATAACGTCATAATTACCATACACACAGCAGCTCTCACTTCTGAGAGGCTTGACAATAATGGGTAAGCTGTAATGATAGGTGTGTATCATGGCACACGCGCACATATATACAGACATACACGCACAATCCAAAACAACATTGTTCTCACAAGTCTGTCCTCTCCCCGGCCCTGATTTTTTTCTTTTCTTTTTTTTTTTTGATCATTTCTCTTCCTGTAGATATCTCCCATTTAATTCAATTAAAAATGTTAAACAACCTAATTGGAAACAACTGGCTGCAAAAATTAAATTACATAAACAAAACTATTCTGACAGATTACGTCTAATATTAGGCATCTGGGCCTTATTAGGCTCCAGTAATAACAGCTCCACCACATACAGAGGACAAGGGAGCAAGTTATTTTCTGCTGTATTAGCTTTGACTGGACATGCAACCAGAAGGTAGGTTGTGTGTCGGTGTGAGTCTCCGTGTGTGTGTGTGCACATATGTGAGCTGTGCTCTCCACGACAGAGCAGTGTTTATTTATCCTCCATTAGGGAAGGAGCAGACATGAAACCCAAAAAGGTCCAGCTCCCCCCTTGGTGATTCCTTCTCCTCTCCCTCTGGCCCGATTAAGAACACATGGAAATGAGACATGTTTTAGGTGAAAGGAGGAATGGAGGGGAGTGGAAGTGAAGAAGTGGCAGCAACTATGTATATGGATTTTTTCGGCTTTAAAGTACAGCTTTATAAATCTTAAAAGCTAATGTGCTGCACTAATGTGCAGAGCACTGGATGTACTGTACATCATCGGTTTTGTCTGCTGCCCTGCCATACAAGGTGTTCCTGTGTAAAGACTTTTAGTGAACAATGGGTGGAATGAGAGATTCACAGTGGCAGGTAGCTACGGTCCAGCGCCCGTCCACAAATTCAGGAGCTATCGCTGCAGCTACAGTCAAGGTCAACTCTACCTTAAACCTCCTCTCTCAAACTTTCTTTCTGATCTCCACCTGACACCCAAACTGCCTCTCGCTATCTGTCTTTCTCCCTCTCCCACTCGCTCTCCCCTGCTGTGGTTTCAGCCCGTGTCATCACATCAGAGTCGACAGCTCTAATCACTGTGCAGAGCGGACAGGCTGTAAAACATGGCAGGGACTGACAGCGGGGCTCAACACACGCACCTTTCATCTTCTGTTACCAACAAAGACTCTCACATACTTAGATGTAGAGATACACAAGGGCAAACATATTAATGCAACAGAGCGGACATTTGCAAAGTTATCTGTAGATGCTATACCACATGCAGCACACAAGTTCAGAGAGAGCTCATTTTTCAGCAGTCCCTCCTGGGTGTGTTGTAGTCATGGTTTTGTTTCTGAGTAACCCCAAACATGGCATCGCTCAGGGAGGACCACGGTTAAAGGAATCTGTCAGTCATTGTCTGATCCATGTAATCCTCAGGTAAGACAGGAGCTTTTTGACAGAAGACCATCCCAGGCCAAACAGAGTAAAACACACATACATTTCATGAGTTATGATAATGATAGATGAAAGTGTAATTTCTTTTGACAATAGAGCATATCTACAACTTTATGTCAACTCGTTCAGTTTATTCTTCCTGGATGTGAGTCTATATGTCCATCGAGTCCACACGTGGCAAGATGAAATTATTGAATCAATTAAAAGGGATAGCGGCAGACAGATGCTCATGCATTTCACACTACTTTAATGCAGTGGTGCTTCATAATTACGGGTCACATATTTTATTCTGGTTGTATAAACAAACACCAGGTGGAAAGCACACAATAAATCTGATGGATAGTGCAAGTTTATGTGCTGTAGTTTCAAGTAGTGACTGCATCTGTGACCTTACAATAATCTACAATATAATGATAACAAATTAATCTTTGCAAAAATCAGGAATAAAATATGTCAGAACAAAATATCTGTTGGAAAAAAATGTTTTTAGAGTAGCAGTCTCCCCATTTTTGTTGCAAATGTTGAAAAGTGAGTTTTGTTACAATGTATCCCTTACATGTTAAGTGTTTTGACTGAACAGCTTGTTTAAAATATTATTCCTTTATGTGGTTTATCAATAATTTTAAAATTCCCTCATTACAGGAAAATCTGAGTAGGCTACTATTAGTTGCTCATCAGGCATCCTCGTCTGAATAAAAAATCCTACTAGCAAGCTGTGTGTGTTCAGGGTATCTAGCACGAGCTAGCTTTAGCATACACTGTCAGCTGTACTGGCTTCAAACCGCAATGTATGATGGTCCATGTCACCTGATGTGTACAGTATTACCGGCCTGACCTTTTCCTCTTTAAAACAGGAGGGGCATGTTTTACACCTATATAGCAACCATGCTAGCCGTAGCCTCGTGTCATTACAGACCCAGACAGTTATGCAGAAAAGTGAATGTGACTTCCACTTTATTTGCTGAACAGCTGTACACTGAATTTGTTACAATGATGACCATTTTATTGCTTCTCCATTCTGGCTTAAACTGAGATACTGGCTAGAAACGAGCCAAGAAATAACAGTAGAACCAGACATCATGCTATGGTTAAGAGGCAAGAAGTCTGAAAAGGTAACAACAGTTTATGTGCAGAACCTTTGGTTTAATGTGTAACAAGTTTGGTGTGCTATGGTGAATGAAAAATTCAGAATCAGAATTTTGAACATCAATACAATGCGGTGGACTCATGTATTGAACTGTAATGAGAGTAAGGGTGCCTTCACACCAGGGTAGCCTGAGGGACCGGCTTTAATTGGGCGGGGAATTACGCTGCACTTAAAGGGGACCAAACCACCTGGACAACATCATGCAGTTATAATCTATTGGTTAGGGAGATTTACATTTAGACACAAACATTTGGTACATCCAGAGCACAATGGCAAAGGAAGCAATAAAATCAAGGGTTAGATAATGAAAAGGCAGATAGGAAACGGTTCTCAGATGATGCTTTATTATCATCAAGGAGGAAAATGCTACTCTAGGCTTCAAAACATTTGATCGGTATCAGCAGGATATATCAAAGAATGGTATGCTTATTATCAAGACTGCCTCGTCTTAAATCGGTAACAAAGCAGTGAGTCCTTTGTCATTTGGTACAATTGGCTTCTTTGAGCAGTTAGTTTAAACAGCCATAGTTGGTGCCGTAAAATAAGTCAATGCTAAATCTAAAAAAGAAAAAATAAATCTTTTCAGTGTTTATCTTTGATCTTTGTAGACAATATTGTAAGGGAGCGCAATCTGAAATGTTTGGGTATTTATGAATTTTGTCATTCAAAGCAAGAAAATTTCATCGAGTTATATAGGTATTCAAATCAGTTTTTAAGCCTGGATGAGGAGAAAGAACCAGTGCCTCTCAAGGTTGGTCTGTTTGTAGTTGAAGTGGATTGCTGTCCTTGCACTGTCCAGTCCTTGTATGTTCTCTAGTGTTTGTAAGTGTCTGTGTATGAGTGAGTGCATGTGTGCACATCACATCCATGCTTGCATGCATCGGCACAGTAATAAAACAACATTTTTATCGGCAGCCACTGTGCTCCCGATACAAAAGAAGTCTGAGTTTCACGTCTGGAATTCATTAAGGACACTTTAGCATTCAGTTAGACAACAATATCAAATACTGAATACAGGTTGAGGAGTTTAAAGAGGTTTACTCACCTGAACTGGATTCAACACATAATGAAATACGCAAATAGCTCCTAATCAAAAGAGTTTGTCTTCTTGAATCTTGTCACAAGCACAAATAATCAGTATGCAGCAACAATGTTTGTATCATTCACAAACATGTTTTTCGTATATGAAAGAAAACTGTTGCCAAAGAATAGAGATAGTTAAAACATCTGAAATTATTTGTCCTTGAGCATTATTAGAGTGCGGAATAACGCTGATGCTTTCCATCCCAAATGTAGCCATGAGGAAAGATTGAGATCTTTAAACCACCTGAGCACCAGACTGAATTTCACCAGCCTCCTGTTAATGAAAATATAACACACAACCTCTATTTAATGACTATCGTGTTAAAAGAGTGATGCTTGTCAGGAGGAGCAAGGCTATACTTCCCTAACAGTTATACTGACAGTAAGATATTTTACTTGTCAGACACAGACCAATATCCATTTTGTGATCTATTGATTGGGGGACAATTGTGTGTTGCTACCACTGCTAGCAAACTTTTTCTAAGTAAAAAAAAAAGAAGTGCGTCAGAACTGTAACAGCTCTCCTGTGCACATAGGGAACATTTTCAGTGATGTTCATATCCTTTTCACTGTCGCCCTAAGGGTTCAGTGGCTAAGGGGGACTAAGAGGGTGAAGCTATGCGTGTGTGTGTGTGTGTGTGTGTGTGTGTGTGTGTGTGTGTGTGTGTGTGTGTGTGTGTGTGTGTGTGTGTGT
>JAOXYM010000003.1:28026086-28044580 GCA_028567055.1 Leptatherina wallacei | reverse complement strand
TGTGTGTGTGTGTGTGTGTGTGTGTGTGTGTGTGTGTGTGTGTGTGTGTGTGTGTGTGTGTGTGTGTGTGTGCAGGTAGAGCCATCTGTGATGTAGATCACAGCCAGATGTCTTGAGCTCTGCCACTGGCCAGATCACCTTACATAAATACTTTACCATGTGAGGGAATCATTTAGCCATATTAATTGATGGTAAACTTGCCCTGGAAAGAAGGCTCCAGACTCACAGACACGCACACACACACACAAACACACACAGTCCTGCATCACAGGTGGGTTCCTTCACTCACAGGAGCAGCGAGTGGGTAACTGGTGGTAACCGGACTCTGATCAAAAGGAAGATTGACATAAATAAAGAGCCTGCAGGAATGCATTGTGCAAACAAA
Organism: Leptatherina wallacei; assembly: GCA_028567055.1. Lineage (NCBI taxonomy): Eukaryota > Metazoa > Chordata > Actinopteri > Atheriniformes > Atherinidae > Leptatherina > Leptatherina wallacei. The sequence goes on along the minus strand of JAOXYM010000003.1, from coordinate 28,044,195 downwards.
ATATGAGCTGGGCCCCAAAAACATTCCCTGGAGGGGAGAGCTGGGGGAGGAGGGGGGTGGAAGAGGAGGAGGAGGAGGAGAGAGAAGGGGGCTGGCCGTTGAGTAGCTCTCTCTGTTTTTTTGTTCCCTTCCCTCCTGCACTCTTCTCTCCCGTCTTTCATTTCCAGACATGTGTCTCAGTATTCAAAGGCAGATCAAAAACAAGAGAAGGCCAGGTGGAAAAAAAAAAAAGAAAAGTGTGAGGAGGATGTTATGTGTGATGGGTGATTTTTTTGGCCCATCAAAATTATGCTGAAGAGATTAAAACACACGCTCTTCAGGGCATGGCGGACTGGGTTTCGCCCCTCTAGTGACAGTCTAATGTTCTACCACCTATTGTTGTCACTTCTAAACACAACCAAACCGTCTTCAGCAGGAAAGTGATACTTAATCCCTGCTGACTGAACCTTTGATATGGTAGCCTTCACCCATGGGCCTCCAAGGTTTGTGTACACTAAGACACAGAATGACACACAGGTATATGCACACACAACAAAACCTGTCTGGGGAACTTCCATGTAGCTTCTGGTGTCTATTTGTCTCCATGTAAGGCTTTAAATCTAAAGGGGAAAACAACGTGGCATAGCCCACTTAGACGTACACACACACACACACACACACACACAGCACTGTACACATCTACATAACACTACCATAAGAGGAGTTTACAGCTGGCACCGTAGGGTCACTTCCACCAGCACTGGGACATTTTTAGTATTTCTTTTCCAAAACAGAATCACAGACTGTATCAGAAAAAAAGAAAAAAAAATGGAGCGTAGCTAAAATCAGCTGCCGACATACAAACAGAAACACACGCAGACACACACAATTCATTTATTTGAAAACTTTGTGGAACTCTTCCCTTCCTGGCCTGTGTCATGAGATAATGAGTATTAAAACAAACTTCTTGGTTCACTGTGCATGAGCATGAGTTTGAGTGCAAGTGTTTCACCATTTGTCTGTTTGTCTCCAAATCCCAAAGCGTACGGCACCAATTGTCGAGGGGGGAGAAAGATATAATGGAAGGAGGAAACGCATAAAAGGCAAAACAACAATAGCGAGATCAAATCACCCTTGACAGCAGGCTGCAACCTCAGCTCAGTGGGGGAAACACACTAACACACTCTTTCTCAAATGTACCTCGGAGGCTTTGCTTTGTCAGCAGGGTGCTGAAATATGACTGTATTTTCGCGTCCCCCTCTCCCACAGCAAGGTATATCATCCCTCCAGGTAAGGGTAAAACACCCCTCAGGTGAGGTGAGGATGTTGTAGGGCAAGAGCAGAGAGCAGATCCCACCGGCGACGCTCTGGGACGACTCGCACGGAGGCAGAAGCGGCAAGTAGAAGAGATAGAGCTGGAATCCTCTTCTCTTCTCCTGCCTTCCTTCAAACCTTCCTTTTTTGCTGGCGTCTTATGGAAGAAAAACAAATGCGATAGAGAAATGGAAAGAGAAAGACAGGAACACTCTCAATGGAAGGAAAGAAAAACAAGGAAAGGTAAATCTAATTACAGAGGGCAGATATGGCATCACTGTTAGTTAAGACTGAGATAATAAATACCGCTCCCATGCAACCACACTGTTTCTGTGTGTGTGTGTGTGTGTGTGTGTGTGTTTTCATGTGAGTGACAGAGACCAGAGGAGGGCAACAGGGAAAGACGAGCCTGTGTTTGTTTGTACATGGCTGTTTCTCAGGCCCTTGACACTGGCATTCCAGAGCTACTCTCACACACACAGACACACACGCACACACATGCAGAAATGTATGCGTCAACAATTCATAACCAGCGGAGATCAGATCCCAACACACACTATTGGACTAACCTACGTCCTCACTGCTGCGCATATGGGCCCAAAAAAGGCATGCAAATATATCACCAACACACACAATCTGACACAGACAACACACACACACACAAGGTTTTATTTCATAAATTACTTTCACCAGAGGTGTTTGTCTCTGCTAGTGACAATGAGAAATCGCAGAGTTGGATCCTGCCAACGTGCCGGTCTTGACGTGCAGCAAAGAGCATCACGGAGAAGGTCTGAAGGGTTTTAACTAATGTTACATTTTACATGGTGGAATTACAGAGCTTAAGAAAAGGAGTTAACGCTCTTGCCGCATATTAATTAACATTGCTTTGAAACATGACATTTCCTGTGCGTGCCCACAATGCCTGCATGTCATCTCCTCTAAAGCCTACGCTCGTTCCACCTTTGCATATTTAGATGTGTTCACAGCAGGTTTTTCTCAATAACACCTACCTGCTTTGAGAGTGTGTACATGTGTGACTATGTATGTACGTGTGTCAGATAAAGAGATCTCGAGTCTAACCTAAACACTTGTGAGAGGAGCTTTTTACACAGCCAGACATTCAAAACAAACCTTCTCCTCAGCCACTATCTGTCTATGTAGACAAGTGAGAGCATTCTAAAAGCTACGTTTACCACACGTCAGAATCTGAACGCCTCACAGAGTCGGTGATCTTGTCTGTGCACACATGCACACACACACACACACACATGGTCCACCCACCGCTTGTACCCCATCAGGGAGGTCAGAGTCAGGAGGGGGAGGTGGGTAACATGCCGTTGTATTAGTGCACTTTTTACCGTGGATGAAGAATGGCCATAAAAGGTAAAACCATCCTGCTCAGACCTGCTTACTGTAAACAAGCAGAGAGGAAAGTGGAGCGGGTGAGAGATGCCGTGTGGAGAGGTGCAGAAAATGAACAAAACAGCAAAGAGAGGAGTAGAAGAAGGGTGAGGGGTGGCAGCAGTGGTAGAGTCTAAAAGCATGGACACAGTGACTTTTATGACGATACAATACAAGCATCCTCGCAGCATTCTCACAATTATTACTCGTATCGCTGTCTGTTGTCTTACGCAAGTCTTAATTTTTGCTCCTAACATGGTTGGTATTTAAGGTGATACGTTTTTTAGGAGGAGGCACAGGGGCATCTGAAATATGTGTAGAGAACACATAAGTGTTCTAAAACAAAAATGTGCTTTGTCCCTTGCTGCACAGTGATGTAATGGGTAGCACTGCACCCTCAAAGCAAAAGGTTCTGGGTTCAAATCTGAGTGGAGTTTGCATGTTCTTCCTGTGCATATGTGGGTTCTCTCTGAGTTATCCACCTTCCCTCATCGTCCAAAAACATGCATGTTAGGTTAGTTGGTCATTCTAAATTGACTCCGTTGTCCATTGTTGGTCGTGATGGATTGGCAGTCAGTCCAGGGTGTACTCAGCCTCTCACCCCGCGGCACCTGAAATAGGCTGGAGTATGAAAATAGCTCCAGGACAAAAACTTCAGACCTTTATTATGCAACGCTAGAGAAATGGGGGTAAAAGCTAATTAATTGTGCAATCTTTAGACTTTTTTTTTTAACCATATGAAATCATATTTTGAACTGATTGCAAATAACGAGACTTACCTTGCCTTCCTGTCAAATCACACAGCTCATACAATTAATTGTCTTGCCTTTTTAATATGTAAACTCAATTTAAAAAAGAATAGATGTATGTACATCTTTTGCACATCATAATTTTAATGCTGAGACACAAGATTTTGCTTGATATTTAATTCATAATTGTAACTCTACAAAATTCCTGAGTTGTTATTTCAAGAGTCTTACATGTTTTCACTCTATATAATATCTATGAATTCCTCATTTATTTATTTATTTTAAAGTTTGTAGCCAGTAATTCACCGCATTTTTGATCAGAGTATGTTTTTATCTACTGTATGTTGAGAGACAGACATGCTGATTGTGGGTGATGTGAGACCGTGTGATAAGAATATGTTCCTTTGTTCGCCCAACTCTTAAATACAAAGGACAGTTTCACCAACCCCCCCTTTCAAGGTGATATATATAAATGAAAAGATAGAAAGATAAATAAATAACTCCCTAACTCCTCTAATCGTGAAATTGCATTGACCAAAAGCATTACATTTTAGGAAAGTAATTGCTTTTAGGGTCGTTTTTTTTTCACAGTTGAAAGGATCTGGACGGTATATTTGTATATGTGCACACACGCACACGCAACCAGGTTGACCAGGGGGAACGTAACAATACAAAATGGAAAAACATGAGCCTGGCTGTTGAGCGTGAAAGAAGACGTCTTTAAATGAATAGAGTAAACCACAGCAAATGAAGAGATGCATCAAGGTGGAGGAGGATGAATGGAAGCAAAAGGGTGAACAGGGAGAGGCTGATTTGCGTAATCCCATTGTGAAAATTGACTTTTAAATGCAATATTCAATTTCCACACTCCTGGGTTGAGAGAGAGCTAGAGCCTGGCTTTTTGGTTAATAATAATAACAAAATAATGTACTTGATACATAAAAGCAAATTGTAAATTGAGAATAGGCGAGCTTTGGAAGCCAGAGACACATCTCTGCTGCGCACAAACAAAGTGCAACAGCCTTCACTAACAAGGCGTAGAGAATTAGTCTTCACCTTGGCCTTTCGGGGTTTTACAGTCAGAAGAACGCTTGGAGTGTCAGTGGGAGTGCAACAGTTGCTTCAGATATGCAGAATGAAAGAATGTCAACGAATTTAACCAATTCATAGCTTAGTAGCTATGTATTGTTCCCCTGATCATCCAAAGTTCAAGCTCTGCAAACATCAACAAATAGAGAGTTGTTGGCATCAGTCTATTCAGAGTAACGCAAAAAAGTTATTCAGAGCAGTCAAAAAAAAAGAAAAAACTCAGCAGCCAAACATCTGCAAATTAAAACATTAAAATAACAGATATTTATACACAGGGGGTCCCCGAGGCTTGACCATTCAGAGCCATTGTAATTGATGTATACACATTGTACATATTTTAAGAAAAAAAAAAGTAAGGCTATATGTTGTTAATTTAACTTTGGCTTTATAGAAGGACAGGACTCAGTCAGAATCCAGTATTTATGGTGAGAATCTCACTTTTGAAAGCATAAAACCAAGCATGGTTTCAGCACAGGGTGGGGCAGGGGGCCCACGGCTTTTTAATATTTGCATGAAGGGGGTCCTCAAGGAAAACAGGTTGGGAACTATTGGGCTAGAGGATTGTATAATTCTTGCTATTGGAGCATAAATCAATCAAATTAATTTGCTAACTTATCAATATTTAAAAACCTCATTTTGAAGTTATAAATAGTTTGATAATCACTTTGTTAATGTTTATGTTAAGACATCATTAGTGGGTTTGTCAGCTTTAACGTGATGCTGCCAAAGTTCACGAGTTAGCTCTGCTGAGGACACCAGAGTGGTACAAGGTGGAAAAAAAGAGGAGAAGGAAAAAAAGAAATGTTGGAAGGCTCACAGGGGTTAATGTGGACCCTGAACCATCAGCTTGTGATGGTGTGGACTGAATCCACTAAAACATACTCACCGTGTTCACACCTGAGAAAACTGGATACATATTTTGAGGAAAGACTAAGTGAGGAAGTATCACGTTGTTCACATCCATATACACCAAACAGCCACAGCATCCCTTAACACCCTTTAACGCCTGACCCGACAAATAATGGACAGAAAATTTTCTATTTTAAATCTTTTACAATTACAAATTGCATAAATGTTTACCAAACACATTTAATTTATTGAGTTCATTCCTTCTTCTTCTTCTACAATTAAAAAAAAGAAGAAAAAAACAGATAAAAGATAATCCAAAAACAAAAATGAAAAGGAGCACGATACATACTGTCGCATACAATCAGATTGAGCAAAGTTTGACCGTGAAGTGATCCAATCAGTCTCAGAAACTGGCTGTATCAAATATGATACATTAGGCATTAAAGTGTTAAAACCACCAATAGGTGGAGCGAGAAGGGTGATCATTTTTATAACAAATGGCACCTTCTGCTGAAAAAAACGAGGTCCTGACATTCAAGCGGATGTTACTTTGACCTGTAGCACCCATATAGTGTCAACTCTTTTAATGTTCCTCATAGTTCGTTCAGACAAGATTATAAAAGTGTTGGAAAGACAAAGACAAGGATGAAAACAAAAAAAAATTCTTCAGAAAGGATGAAAGTGAAAAACATACCAAGGCCTTTTCAAACCAAATATGACAAGTGCTGCACTTGCCTTCAGTTCAGCGTGCTGGCTGGTGGAGTCACGGAGTACAAAGCAAAGTAGGTGGAATATTCAAAACTCTGAAGCTTTACGGTTGGTTTGATGTTTAGTTTTGTGGAGGGCGGGTTTTGTCAGGCTGGCAGCCGCTGGATTGTATGTAGTGTATGTTTTATGAGGAGGATTTACAAAGAAGATGCATCTGAAGGTGAATGCGCCATTCTGCATTACGACACATCTTAATCTCACCAAGTTATGTCATAATCTCTCCGACAAAAGTGTCATTATTTGGCAGTTTCATGTGGGATTCAGTTACTTCCACTTTAATATTTTGACTGTAAATGTTGCTGGAGATCAAACTCCACCACAATTTCCCCACAGAATCAGCAAAACTTCACCCGGACTTTACCCCATCAGACAAAATTAAGGAAATATCCCATTAATTACATGTACAAAAAGGGTCAATAGATTTACAGAGAATTCATAGTCAATGGTTGTTGGAAGTGGTAAGGAGTTTTTCTTATACTCATTCTTTTCTGCTAGTCTGTATACTCTTTTGTACTCTTTTCTGTACAACAGGACCTTTTCATGTGTTGTTGACCAGATAGTCTTGCATAAACACAGCCTTGACCACAACTTGAAAGGCTCTATATGGAATATTGTACCAGGAGAAGAAGAAGAATCCTCTGCAAAGAGCAAAGAAGAACATCTGATTCAACAGAGACTGCATTCAGCTGAAAGATTTTTGTCTCTTTATGTATTTATGCAATTCATGCACCAAGGATGTGCTGTCAATTACATCTTCACAGCAATCCCTATTTACACTCGCAGGTGTATTCATGCATTCTATTAGTTGGCCAAACATTCTGGGAAATTAAGTTGAAAACATGTGTCCTTAACAAACATAAAGGGATAAATTGCTTGCTAAAAGATACTGCTGCAGACTTAAAACTTTAATGCAGGTGCGCAAGCTAAGTATCCGTTTCTCACTCACACATATGCGAATAAACACATCCACACGAGAGCTCACACAGCTCTAGCTGTAATCAGTGTGTTTATATGGTGTGTCAAGAAACCTGGGTAGCTCTGACAAAAAGCGTCGAGTGAAGTGAAGAATGCCACGACAACCCACTGAGTGGTGTAGACCTCATCATCCGCTTTGAAACTACACACATACACACTCACACACACTCACATCACTGTCCACCCCTGCTTACTGAAGAGGACTGATAGAGTGAACGGAGATGAGGACAGAGGAGTCAAACAAAGGGCTGAAATATGAAGACAGGAGGAAACAGAGAGCCAAAATAAGTGAGGAGGAAGCAAAGGAATGGAGCACAGGATGAAGATGACAGATATTAAAACAGCCAGAACTCATGGAGGGAGCTTTCCCCTTCCTGAGAGCTGCAGACATTAGTGGGGGGGGGGGGGGGGGGGGGGGGGGGGCTATAGAAAGAATGGTTTTATTCTTTTCTTATTCAGCTTTTCTAAACAAATTCCTCATTATAGTTTTAAAATGGTATTTAAAAACCGAAGTTCATCCATCCGTTTTCTATTCCGGCTTATTCGGAAGCAAGGTCGCGTGGGCCTGAGGCCTTATCCCAGTGCTACTAAGAGGAAGGATATTCATCAGTCTACTGCATGGCCAAAGGAAGTAAGCATGATGCTACTACAACACGGTTATAAATACAAGTTACCACATCATTTTCCCTGTAAAATCTCTTTTTAAGCTTCTGTGAAAAGGACCTCTTTCACTTCTAGCTCCAGCCAACAAATAAAGGTGTAATTGATGTGCAGCTAGTTGCCAGTTAGAGGTTGTTTTATGTCCCGGCGGTACTTTCACAGCAGTGGAATCTCACAGACTGTTTTCACCACATGTGTACGTCTTGCAGGGGACGCGAGGTAAATTTGAGACGAACTGAAAATGCCCCCCCCCCCCCATCCACAGAGCGCACACACACATATTCAAGAAGAGGCAGAAAAACACATACGCAACCTCGGCCTCTTCCAGCTTGTGGGGGGGAGGAAGGTGGAGGAAACTAATATTTCTCTTGAGAGAGATTGATGTGATCTGTTCTGCACTTCATTGTTTGAGGACGATTTGAGTGAACAGCCTGTTCTCAGCAGACCTGGCCACCTGAGTGTGTGTATGGCTGAGTGTGTGTGAGTCAACAGCACACCGTGAGCATTAAGGAAAGAAATTGCTCTATTATTTTAGTGACTGCAACAAATCAGTTGGTTCACCTTTGTCCTTCTCAATTGTTGGAGCGAGCATGGACAAACTCAGCCAGCGCACATGGGACTGTCTGCCTGTTCGTGCACTGCATAAGCCCAGCCAAGTGAATAGAGCCTTTCACTTCCACAGATAAAGGAATGTCAGCTAATAAAATGTGTATACTTCATTCACTAGTACACTTGGGCTGTCCTTTCATGCTTTTCTTTGATGCTATCTCTAAGGGACTCTGCAACATGCTCACAATCACAATGAATTATCAGTCTGACGGCATAAACACAATATAAAAATGTAAGTCAAAGTGTTGCTTGAAGTGTTTATTCAGGGTGCTGCTATTATTTAATCATAATTCACGTCTGTCAAATTACATCTAATCAAAGTTGTGCACTAACTGTAATTTACTCTTCTCATAATTTGTAAAAGTGTAACAATGACAGTAAATGTTTTACACTAACGGTTTTAGTAAACTTGACAAAAAACACACTTCCATTTCTAGAAACATTAGATATGTGATCACATCTAGGAGTTTTTGCCATAACTAAAGTTTATGTTTAGTAAAGTCTTGATCCAATTTGGACATGACCAAAGTGATGCTTGTTTGGATGTAAATCATTAATACCAATTTTTCCATTTGTTCAGAAAATAAGAATGAAAAAAAACTTGTGTGGTTAGCAATAAGGACATGATTAGCTTTGAAGTTCTGTCTGAAGAACAGTAAACTTAATGGAATTAAATGAAACACTAAATGAAAAATACTTCATCAGTACCGTAAGGAAATCACTAAATAAAAACTAACCATAATGAACATCGTAAACGTATTTTGTCCATCATTGGCCTGGTTCAGTTGATGTGTTCTTGCTCTTAATTTCAGACAAAAATTGTGGAACGAGCTGAAGTTTCTGAAACTATATTATCAGAGACATGGCATGACATGTTCTTTTTTGAATTTAGCAAAGAAGTTGATAAGGCAGGGAATAAAAAAGGGGTTTTGGTGGAGCCTTGTTTAATACGACTTCATGTACATAACTTGGTTAGATTTCAGAGAGCTTGCCCAACGCAGTGAATGGAGAAGTAGCCTACCACTGGGAACTGTGGGGGCAGTGTTGTCCGTTATTGCTGACACGCAACCAGCAAAAGAAACAAAGAAGAAAAGGCTGCGATGTGCTGTATTTAATGGCCACACAGACCACCACCGTATCTGCATATCTCTCTTTCTGAGAATGGATGCTATAATGATCTTATCCACTTTCACCATGTTTGTTATCGTCTAAAACTTATGTTGGATCTCAGAGATGACCTCTGAACTCTGTACTGCCCTCTGGTGGATGTACTGTCTAATAACCATCCCAACATAAAGGACACATGGACGTATGTGAGCAGTGACATTTAATCAGACTTACCTATTTAAGCACGTGAAGGGAGCATTAATGGGGCTATACCCCACAAAAACATTCTGCTGCTGCTGCTGTATGCAGCTGATATCATCAGAAACTTCTAATATAAAGACAGAAAGTTCTTTTAACAACCACAAAAAGCAGAAAATGAAGTGGTCATAACCTGACAGTGGACTGCTTTTTGAGCTCCCATTCATCTACTTTACAGGGAAACCAATCTTCCCTTAGTTCCCCTGTAATTCGAACCCTGCTTTTAGGTAGTCGGACATGACATAGAGGAGTGCTTAGATGTTTAATGATAAGAGAGTGAGTGCAATGACAAATATGTTAGTCACTGCTGATCTTATGAGAAATTTAAAAGGAGCATATTTGCTATCTAGACACCTGGAATTAAACATGATAAAAAAAAAAAAAAATTACAAGGAATAAAAAAGAATAAGACATGCAAGAAGCAAACCAAAGAAGCAAATACACGAAGTTTAACAACAAATGGTTATGAAGGAAGCTGAAAAATGAAAATGAGCTCTGCATTCTTGAGTCTTAGTATGTTCTTTCTTTTGTTTTGTCTCCCTGTCTGCCTTCTTTTCATGTTACAAACAATGCCTTTATCTTTGTCTTCGTTTTATCACTGCTCATTGTGTGTGATCACTGTGGCATAGCAGGCAAAAACCAGTTTGTTCTAGCGTCTCTGTGGCACAGCCGTCCCTCCACTGGTTGGAAAAGCACCGTAGCTTTATCAAAGCTTTATCATTGACAAACAAAAAATACAAGAGGATTGGAGGTTACAATTCAATAATTGAATGAACTAATACGTGAATTGAATTAAAAGTTCCCTTTTAATTTTAGGTAAAGAGAAGGGGGATGAAGATGTGTATGTTTGCTTTCTATCTTGAGAGTTCAAACTAAACAAGGACGATCAGCTTTTAGCTTTTATGCTATATTTAGCTTTAGCTTTTATTTATATCAGGAATAAATGACCAAATAACCTGAAGTTAGATCAAAACCTTAGTTCTTTTCATTTGGGTCTTAAAACTGTTTTTTTCTTTTTGAATATATTTTCTTGCATATGCAGGAGAGTCATCTTAGTCATCTATAGTCATCTTGCATATGCATATGCACATGATGATGTTTCTCTCTATTTTAGCTTGTTATGTTTCTACTTCATCTCTTTTATTCTTTTTAGTTTGTCTTAATTCTCCTCTTAATATTTCTTTTACACCCCGTTGTAATGCTTTTAATGTTTTATTGTCAAGTACTTTGAGTTGTCTTTTACATGAAATGTGCGATACAAATAAACTTGCCTTGCCTGACTGCCACTAGGGGTTTGCTCCAAAACATCTCTGGCTCCAGGGATCTGGTTCCTGGTTCTAACTTCATGAAGAAAAAGGATAAATGCTGAAAATATGTCATTGAATCAACATTGTATTCTGGTTACATTTTGATCATTGAAATGCCAGCTTTTAATCAGCACTGTTTCAATGTGCTGTGCACAGCTGTGTGAGCACCTGTTTCCACAGAGGAGAACTGGAGGAGACCATTTATGAAAGAGTGGAGTCTTTATTAAATGTGAATTAACTGTCTTTTGCTGTCAACAAAAGATCATGATATAATACTGTGTACAAATTCTCTATTTGTGAGTGTGTACAGTATTCTATACGTAATGACAAAATTAGATTACTTTTACATTAGATGTTAATGTGAAAAATTATATATTTAATGACAAATTTTAGGATAAATTGTGACAGAAGGTAAACAGATGCTTGAATAGGGCATTATAGAATTCCTGTTATTTCACAGTATTTTTTTTCACAGCTGCTGGAATATTACAGCTGTTTTTCAAAAGTTTATTCCAACTAAACTAGATTTTTCTGCCTTTTTCCTTTCCTAATTTAACCCCAGCTGGGTATAAACATATGATTAGATTTCTTTTCTGAGTTATACGCTTAACTTTGTTTTCCTAGACGAGCACAATTGATTCATGTCTTTGTGCTATTTCAAAAAGTTGCAACTAGTCTATTATAATAAGTACCTCATTCTTTCAACATACCAGTTTAAATACATCAAAATGAACAAAGATTGGGGGGGAGGGGGGGGGGGGGAGAGTAGCTAATGGGTGCAAATGCATCATTTCAAAATGGGCCATCCTGTGGCCATCCTCCTAATGTAAGGCTGTCAGAATCTTCATAAATAAGGAGGATAAAGTGGTTTTTGGTGGATAATGTTCACAGTTGTGACAAAGCATCTATATGTCCGATAACATATTAACACGTTAATTCTTCAGATTAATTTCTTTACATTAACACCTTAATTTTGACAGCCCTAGTTTTTTCACATTGGTATCGGGTTCTGTTGTATCGGACCACTTTAATGAATACCAAGTGTGAGTACACGCACATAGTATCGGACTGATACCTGATAATGGTATCGGTATCTGGGCTTTCCTAATGGTGAATCAGTAATATACATTTCAACAGCCACAAGAAAATATGACAAGGCGTATCTTACCCTGGTCATGACATGGTAATGGTCAAGGTCAAATTTCTCAAAATGTTAGCATCATCTGACAGTATGAAGCCACTTTGAGATTTCTCATCCTGAACAAAGAAAAGCTTTTTGATTATTTTAGGATTAAACTACCCAACTGTGGTAAATAGCATCTTTTACGCAGCATCCGTCTCGTCAAATGCTAAACTCACCTCATATAAAGCAGTGTGCAGAGATTCCCGGAATAAAAAGCCTCACACGATTGCAGAGGAATGAATATGTCCTTCCACCATTGATGTGATTTTAACTATAATTCATGAGGTAGCAGCCAATAAACTGAAGACTATTTCTCTGCCAAACAAAACTATTTCATGGCGCATTTCTTCGTACATTTTATTGTAGCGGTAGTGGGATGGGGGGGGGGGGGGGGGGGGGGGGGGGGGGGGGGTGTAGGTGAGGCTGTAGGTGATGTGCAGATTCATAGCAGAAATCTTCCGCTACAGCAATAAAGGCTGATTTTGCTCAAACCATGTCTTGTAAAACAAACAAAAAAATGTTATGTAAAATAAAAGAAATGTAACAACATGTAATTTGAATAAAGGTGAACAAGGGGAGACTTGAAAAAAAAGGATTGTCATTTATTTTTACTTTCATATCACAAATTTAAATAAGATTTAATAATATAAAAAATGTATGTTTTGACATGTCGCTTTAAATTGTTATTTTCAATACTACATTTTTATACACTGTTATACTCTTAAGTATAACATCCTGGGCCAAAAGTGGCACAAAACTTTCTTCATCTGCACTAAATGAAACTGACATTAGATTTGTTAGCACTTTGAAAGAATATCAAAATATGATGTACCACTTTCCATCAATGTCCTCATGAGATATACTTATAAGGCTTCACAATGCTTCATGAGCCACACTTCTGGGGAAATGTTGGTACTTTGTTCTTTCCTCAAACATGTCACAATAATGAGAAGCGTCAGGTTCCATCAAGCAGAAGAGGACAGGTCCACATTACAGATGCATACATCACTGCTCTCATTTCAATGTAATAACACCTGTCAGGCCTGATGAGGGGGGAGTCATGATGGCTTAGTCTGAGAGCAACGGATACACACACACTCACTTTGACATTCTGACACACGTGTGCATGCATGTACGCAAAGTAATCAAATCAACAAAACACATGTAACACACTGCAGGTGCCACAGAAGAGCAAACACCTGTTTTATTTAGTATCTTTCTCTTCATAACACAGCACACACACATTAGATTAGCTTTTAAAGAATGAGTGTTGTGCTTCCTTATTATGATTCTTCCGTCTTTGATAATGAACAAATCTACTATGTGACACTTCTTCTGGATCAGGATAACCCTCTAGTCATTTTTAACCCATGACAACCAAAATGATTGCATGTTGGCTGACTCCATCGACTCAACACGATAACTTCCCTATTAAATTCCTCCAGTCACTCACAGAGCTTTTGAAAAAGAGTAGTTCATACATCACTGTGATAAATACGCGTCTGTCCTGAAATTTGGAAACATGCTGCTGCATCAAAATCCAAAACCGCTATACTTTTCAAAACATTTGTCCTTGTATTAGATTAAATTAATCAAAGATTTACTCTAATAATATATTCTGCCTTTATCTACTCTGTAAAATCTAAAAAACTGGCTTTACTAAAAATGTTGTCAACCTTGCCTTTAAAAAAAACGTTTTGAAACTTGGGTTAAATGGAATGATTTGAGCTTGTAGAATTTACATTTACTTGATAAATCTGAGTTTTTTTTTTAAGTACATGAGGTTGTGCAAGAAACAAATCTGTGTGATTTAGAAGTAATGCTTCATCAAATGTTGTGTTCATTTTCAGTACACACGATGATCTCCTTATTTAGATCAACTGATGAACTCAGGTTGTTCATTCACCTCCTTTGCAGCAGAAAGTTGGTGAGAGCGTAACCTTTAATATCGTTGTCTTTCAACTTGAGAACAGGCACATGCAGCTGCAACAATGAATCAACAAATCATTCATTTTCATCACCGATCAACATTCGAACAGGTAAATTGTATCATATTTTATGTAACATGTGTTTTATTTTCTAAAACTACGTTGAAAAGTGTTTTATTGCTGATATGATGACCAAAAGACTGTATTTTGTCTACTTTGATTAGAACTGCTTTCTTCACATGAAATGCTTTGGAGGTAGAGATCACGGAGAGTGGCATGAGATGTGGTTTTTCCATTTTATTTTTCCTTAATAACAAATTGTTATTCATTATGAGAAAAAATAAGAAAAGAGAACAACAAACAGGAGATGGTTTTAGACATATAAGTACACAGCATAATATATATTCATTTAATGTATTCTATTAAAAGCAATGTTGTTATTTATAGCGCAGAAATTACACAACTTTTGTTTATACCTTGTCTTTTTCAGCCGCAGTACTTGTTTGAATGGCATCTGTGCTCCACGGCCTTTAGAAAAAGAAACAGTGGCCATGTTCTTGTCCGAGAGCAACACACGCAATATTAATAATAATAATAGCATTAATAATAAAAGATAGCATTAACAGTATAATTCTTTTGTTTTACATTGTCAAAATCAAAGGACATGTTTTGTCTCATGCTGTCTTTATTTAGATAAGTTCTGTGGAAAAGTCTTTCACTTGTAATTTTTGTAAGGTTAAGTATCAAAGAAAATGTGTTTTAAAAACAGAAAAATTAACCGTCCTGTTTGCATTCTGAATGTTGAGGGGAAAAAACACAAAATGCTTTTTGAATCTGCGATGAACTAGCAACCTGTCCAGGGTGTAGCCGGCCTCTTGCCCAGTAGCTGTTGGGAAAGACAGTCAGAAAAGAGATTGAGGTTGTATATAAGTTGGATTTGATGTTTTTACTGAAAACATGAATTTTCATGTGTGACTAAAGCTAGGTTAGCTTTTCTGCTTTCTGGCTTGAATAAAATATGGGTCAGTCTTAGTGAAAATTGGGAAATGAGTCATCAAGATTAAAATTTTCAAATTGCACCCACCGGATTATTAAAAGATGTGATTACTTCAAATTAATTTGTCTGACAGACAGACTCTAATAAAGTTATGCTTGCAGTCTGACTGGTGACTGTTGAAGTGAAATGCTTGGTTGACTGCAACGCAACAATAAAGAAAACGTGAGTAGAAACATGATTTTAACTCGCTTCACTAATCAAGAAAAAGAGAGAAATTTAATCCTTGGCCTTAGTCCAGGCACATCTGCATCAAAAAACAACTTAAAAATGAATCCACTGCTAACAGTGAGAAAGGCAGAATTGTGTTACAAATCCACAAATTAAGCTTGATGTAAATATGCTGTTAAAAACACAGATTGCTCTATCCTTTCTGAGCTGCTGCTGTAATAAAGTGGTGCAAAAATAGTGGAAAGAAGACAATTTGTACTATATTTGATTACAAACAAAGACTGCACCATTTCAGCACAATTAAAAGCATTTAAAAGCAATTAAATGTATCTTTTAACCTGATTTTTGTCTTCAGTTTCTATCCAACCAAATCTCATGACAGAATATAGAAAAACACTGGTCCACAGCACAAAGAATAGTAGGTCATCCGTTAACTGTTGATGCCACCCCGACGCCTACTGCACCGACTGGTACAACTGATGTGTCGCTTGCCACCACAAGGAATAACTGGCATTATGCAGAAGTTCCCCATGCATCACTAATAGACAACAATGGGGCATCATGTGTGTTGAAATTGAAATTCAAATCATTTGTAAAGAAGAATGAGGAGTTGGGGATGGCATGTAAGAGATTGTTAGTTCAAGATTTGTTTTTGGACAATATTTTTTGTTTTTACCTCCCCTGAGAATATATATAGAAAAAAAAAACTGGGTTGCCATTTAATAAAATTGTCTCACTGCAATCTAAAGGTGCATAGTTTGGTCCACTTTAGAGAAACCCTGGTTTGATTCTACAGTTTATTTGGAATAGTGTTAAGACTCATTTGCACTCTTTTGTGGACCAAAGAAGCAAACTGGTCTGCTTGAAAAACTGGGGGTCTTGATTCATTTATAAGTGAACCAAAGAGAGGCGTTGATGTAGAGTGCATTGGTCTCATGTACACAGCAACGTGCTGGTTAGTTTGCTGCCTCAGCTGATCCTCATACTGGGCAGTTTTTTATGAAAACAATATTAGGTTTTAACACCAAAGCAAAAACATAAACCCCAAGACTGAATAAAAGTCATTTTATACTCCAGTGTTTACTTGTGGTGAACAAGTCGAAGGGGAAGTTCTATTATTGGTCCTAGCCAATCGATGAGTTTACTTCTTCCTCCTGCATTTTGTCTTGTTGGTCAGCGGTAATTTCAGGCAATACTGCGGGACTTTGTCCGGGCGGTTCGTTTGGCTTAAATAAAGTGCAGTGTGAGAACAAACCAATCCAAAGCAGCCGGTGTGGCTGTAGCTGAGGAGGAAGAGCAGTCACCTGCCAACCAGAATGTCAGCAGTTCGCATTCCAGCCCCCCCGACTACATGTCTAAGTGTTCTTGGGCAAGATACTGAACCCCACCTTGCCTCCCGACGTGCCATTTGGGGGTGTGAATGTGTATAGAAGCACTCAGTATGATATAATATAAGAGCTGTATGAATGTGTGTGTGAATGGGTGGATGAGATATGTAGTGTCAAAGCGCTTTAAGTGGTCACATGAGTAGAAAAGAGCTATACAAGTACAGTCCATTTAGCATTCCCAGCCAATCAAACTGTTTCCCAGACTCGCTAATGCACCCTAAGACTGCTCTTTTTGATTGATAAACTAAGATTTTGACTTGTCTGGGACAACCATGTTGGTATTACACCTATTACACCACAAGTGTTATAACTGATCAGAAATATTTTCATTTAATCTGTCATTTGCCCTTGGTGGAGCTCTCCTGCTCGGTAACACTTCAGTTTGTTCCCTGTGTTCCCATTTGCTTTTTTCCCTTCTGTTTCTTTTTAAACAAACATGGAAATGCAGTAAAATAAGACTCCAACAAATTAATAGCGAGTTTAATAATGCGCACACATTTCTGATGATGTAAGCGGCCCCTTCCATGTGTTTAAAAAATCATCAAAGTCAAAATGAGTGGAACTTCCGCAAAACTCTTAAGTCATATACTTCATTATTAAAAGATCAGTTCTTGCTGTGGTGTGTTGAAGTGCGGTAAATGGAATAAAACAGAGCTGGTTGCTAATGGACTTCGTACCGCGGCACACTGGCTCATAACAGTCACACATTGCTTGATGCTGTCACAGGTTTTAAGCTTTTAACCAGGCTGTGCAACAGGAAATAAAAGCCCCTCCAGAAACATCAGAAACCAGTAAAATGTCTGCAGAAATCTGTGGCAGCACAGTAATCCACACACATACTCACACCTTACACACATATCCATCTGCACAGACACACACTCAAACACTCAGCAGAAGCAGTAGAACAAGGCATTACCATAAATTCATTAGAGTGGTTGGGCAGTATTTATAAACATGTAGAGATGTTGTTTACAATGTCTGACTGGATGGATTACACATCTACACAGACTAGTGAAGGAAACAGTCTCAATATACACACTGTTTACACTGGCAGAGGCAGAGAAGAGAGAGCGAGAAAGGGGTTTGAGTGCATCGCTCCACGAGGTCCCTGAGTGGCGTGTTTTACAGAGCGAAATAAACATTCAATAAAATAAACACCCCTCAGCTGTGCTGCGCTGCACTCTGCTGCCATGATCTGGACTGGGACGGCACAGAAAAACCTCTGTGTGCACCCAACCTTCATCTAGGTGTGTGTGTGTGTGTGTGTGTGTGTGTGTGTGTGTGTGTGTGTGTGTGTGTGTGTGTGTGTGTGTGTGTGTG